>JAODAL010000773.1:0-273331 GCA_025379985.1 Phyllomedusa bahiana
GGGGGGAGGGTGGGATGCTCGGAGAGTGACTGGCTCCGTGCTGGCTGCTGGTAGGTGCTCCTCAGGTGAAGGCAGGTGCAGGGCCCTGGAGTCACCAGAACCTCGCAGGGTAAGTGGAGACAGGCGGGGTTACAGCTCCCCAAATCCTAGGTGGCCCCTGTAATAGAGCAGGGGACCTCTACTACACTGCACCCAACCTCCAGCTGTGGGGACTGCAGCTCCCAGCAATCCTAGAAGTACTAGATATGGGGAGGCCTGTATGACTACAACCTCCAGATGTGGGGACTACAACTCCCAGCATGCCTGGAAATCCTAAAGATAGGGAAGAGTCCTGTACTACAGGCCGCCACCCCTCTCAGCTGTGTGGACTACACTCACTCCAACAGCACCTGAGACTCTCAAATATGGGGAGGCCTTGACCCAGCTGTGTCTACTACAATCTACAGCTGTGGGGACTACAACTCCCAGCATGCCTGGATACACTAGATGAGAGGAGGCCTCTACCAGCCTGTACCACACTGCACCCAACCTCCAGCTGTGGGGGACTACAACACCCAGCATGCCTGGAAATCAGTACTTATAGAGAGGGCCTGTATGACTACAACCAACCCCAGCTGTGGTGGATACAACCCAGCAATGCTGGAAATCCTAGATGAGGGGACCCTACAAGCCTGTACTACATGCAACCCAACCCCTCAGCTATGGGGAGCTACAACTCCCAGCATGCCTAGACTGTAGAATCCTAGTTATGAGGGTCCCATACAGAGCCTGTACTATATGCCACCCGTGGACTCCTGACTGATGGGCTACAACTTCCAGCAGCTTGAACACTTAGCTTCATGATCATTCAAGATGCACCGCTATAATCCTTACCTCATAAAATAAGCTGGGGGATCCTCTGACCAGCCTGTATACTACTATGCTCCAGCCTGTGGCTCTCCAGCTGTGGGGACTACAACTCCCAGCATGCCTGGTGATCCTTCTAATAGAGCAGGAGATCTCTACCAGCCTGTACTACAGTGCTCCCAGCCTGCGGCTCTCCAGCTATGGGGGACTACAACTCCCAGCAAGCCCGGGCAGCTGCTGGCTGGTTATGGGATTATCTAGAACACACCAAATCCTAGAGGACATCTCTGATTAAGTGTGGTCACCTCTGACCTCCAATGCTACAGTGCACCCCAGTCTGACTCTACAACTGTGGGGGAACTACAACTCCCAGCATGCCTGGACAGCTACTGGTCAGAACACCTAAAATGGAGTGGGGGAGGGGAGCTGTAGCAGCTTGTACTAAACTGCAGCTGTTGTGAGACTACAGCTCCCAGCATGCCTGAAAATTGTAGGTGATCTCTCTAAGAGAGCAGGGGGATCTCTACCAACCTGTACTACAGTGCACCCCAGCCTCCAGCTGGACTACAACTCCAAGCATACCCAGACAGCTGCTGGATGAGCCCTAGTTGCCCCCTATAAAAAGAACAGGGTCACCTCTGTCAGCCTATACTAGTTCTCTCTAGTTGTAGAACTACAACTCCCATCAGGTGTGGCCAGCCAGCGTCTGGTTATTGGGTTATGCCAAATCCCAGACAACCCCCGCAATACAGCCAAGACTATAGTTCTCTGCAACCCATTGGTCTCGATTGTTGTGAAACTACATTCCCCAGCGTGTGTGGCAGGTATCGGTGGTCCAGGCATGCTGGGAGTTGTAGTTTGACATCGGGTTTCCATACCGCACTTGCCATCAGTGGACACAGTGTATGGTTCCTCCTGGTGGCTGCGGGCGCAGTGTTCGGCCCCTCGTCCAGGTGTCATGGGGGGGTGGTGCTGGATTGTTCTGCAGACCCGGTGTCTGCTCCTTTTTGGGGTCTGTAGCCCCCTTCTGTTTCTGGTTTGGTGGATGTGTCACTAACGATGCTGACTGACGCTGTTAGGGAGGTCCTCACCGCTCCTCCATCCTCCCATGGCTGCTGGATCTCCATTGTTGTGGTCGGCGGGGGCCCAGCAGACGGATCCGCAGCGCCCGGACACCAGCAATGCTGAGGGTAGGAGCGGTGTATTATGGGATTCAACAGGTTTCTGTCATTTTGTCAGAAAATTTGAAGGCATCTGCAACAGAGACTCCTAACAGAGCCACCAGGTCAGATGGCCGCCTGGCCTATGGGATGGCCCCTACCTATAGTGGGAATGGTGCTCCCTGGCTGCGGTAGGTTCAGCTTGGCCCTTACTGGGTACCAAGAAGAGCAGTAGAGTGCTGCTGCCATCCTCTCTCCTCTCCTATATTGGATGAAAGAGAGGAGGTTCTCAAGATGATGGAGCCCTTGACCTGCAGCTTGAGGACTTTGTTCCTGAAGAACCTCTTACATGGTGAGGGACCAGATCTCGGGGTAGTATGGCCTCCAGGTATCTGCAAGACAAGAGTGTGGCCTGTGTGTCTAAGGCATGGAGATGTGGCCCCAGCAGGTGCCATGTGCCTTAAAGGGCTGTTCCTATCATAGATACTGACTTATGGATAGGATATGCCATCAATGTCCGGTGCGGGGTCTCCAGAACGGCTCCCAACACTCAGCGCCCTGCCTGCTTGGTCATTCTCCATTTCAGTGGGAGTTCCGAGTACAGACGGATGCCGGCATCTCCTGTCTGGTATGGGAGGAGCACCCTGTAGTAGGGCTTCCATGGAGAAGATGGAGCCCTCTACTGTACCTTTTTACCCAGAGGAAAACCGGGTTTGGTACGGGATTTGGTAAAATTAAACATATGTCCAATGGACTCCGTATGTATGCGGAGGAGGGGGTGTCCCGTGTACTGAGGTGGGGGCTGTGGACCTGTACGTGGTGGACCAGTTTGGACTGAACTTTTGGTCAACACATGGCCCATGAAGACCACTCATCCTTATGTTCTATTAGGGCTCATCAATGTCCATAAAGGGGCTGCTCACGCAGTGGATTCGAGCCCCGCTTCTGCTACTTCCATGCTGATGTCCTCTATGGACCACCTGGCTGGCCATGGCTGAATTGGGTATATACCAGGCGTGTGCCCACTGCACATAGCCTAGGGCTTATTGGAGGCAGACATTTGGTAATGTTTTCAGGAAAATACTCTGGTGGTGGTTTATTTTGGTAGCTCAGTCCCTGTTGTGGCCAGGAGCAGGTTGTCAGTAAGCTGCCAGGTCTCCTGGAAACTTCTTAAAGGGGTTTTTGCCCCACAACCATTGGCTTTTAATCTGTAGGTGAAGGGAAATGAAGACGTTTACTAAATACATTGCTGTTTTGATTTTGTATTGTTAAAGTTAAAGAAGCTTTTATCTACTGCTATGTACACAAGTTTCTCTAGGATGCCGACCACCTCTCCCCGCTCTCTCCTCTGATGCTCCACCAGCTGCCCTCTGACCAGGATGAGTCTGATCTCCAGCACAGGAGCTTTAACCCTTTTGAACACTCTCTAGCTTTGTGCACTGCAGATTATAAATCCCCTGCAGTCATGTCACCGAAACAGCTAGGAATAGCAGAGCTAATCTGTCAATTGCTGCTATAGACCCACCTACAGCCTAACCTAGAAGTATGAGTCTGAAGCTGCCTGTGGCTCTGTGAGAGAACCCCTTTAACCTATTGTTAAAGGAGGGCTCCACTTAAGAAAAACTGATAGCTCCCGGGGCTTCCTTTAAAATAACAAACCCTGTCCCTGAGCTTCTGTTCTCAGAACGTCGCCGCAGGTTGGTCACGTGCTACATCTGCTCACATCCCCGCTCGGAGCTGTGCACTTCTGGGCGGTGCTTTAAATGCGTGATATGTGACGGGGACCAGAGGTCGGGGAGTGTAGGTTTTTCTCATTTTAATGGGGTCACAAGAGCTGGCTTAGTTTTTCCTAAAAAGTGGATGACCCCCGTCAAGTCACCACACGCTCCCGGTGGAAGGGTCCCAGCAGGCTTTCTATGGTCAATGGGCCTTTTTCTCTGGGTTGCAGGTAATGAGGTTCAGATTGTTCCCCCAGGGTGTGGTCATTACAAAGAGACATGGAACTACAAGTGCCAGCATGCCACAGCAGCACATGTTAAACACGAACTAATCAGTACAAGGACAGAGCGGCGTGAGGGAGAGCTGGTGTGCCGGCCTGAAGACGGAGGTTCCCAGTGTGAGGAAGGGTGGCTGGGAGTAAGGTTGTGTCTACACAGCAATGGTATGATGCCTGTCCGAAATCCAACGGCGTTGTACCATGACCTTTGCCGCTGAGTTGCACTAAAAACTTCGGTCGGATTTCCCGCTGGCCCCGTACATTCACTATAAGGCCATGTTCACACGGATTATTTTGACGTGGTGTAGGACGAGGTTTTTGGAAAGTTTCCTCGCCCAAAACCTCGTCCAAAACACCTCCAAAATGCCCCCAGCTCCTTTAATTAAATTCCTCTGTAAAACCTCGTAGTTGACACACAACAAGGTTTTTACTCGCTTCTTTGGTAGCGCTGAAAAAGTAGCGTCATGTCAATTCTTGAAGCGCGTTTTTGGCGCGGTTTTTGTCCTGGCTATTAATGTGTATGGGTGAAAACCTCGTCCAAAACCTCGCCGAGAAACACCTCTAAAACCTCTTCTGAAGACGCGTGTTTCAGGCGAAGTTTTGATGTGGTTTTGGGCGAGGAAATTCTCTGAAAACCTTGTCCAAAACCTCGTCCAAATAAGCCGTTTGAACATAGCCTTAGGTAATCCAGCGGAAGATAATAATAATAATCTTTATATAGCGCCGACATATTCGGCAGCACTTTACAATATAGAGGGAATAAGCACAGACAAACCAGACATTACATTATAAAAAAGCTACTGACAAATGAGACACGCGGTGTGAGGGCCCTGCTCACAAGAGCTTACAATCTATTAGGGTGTATGGGTGAAACAAAGGTGACAAGTGCTTGGTTTACAATGGTCCAGCCATGTTACATAAATATGGGGTAGTAGACATAAAGTGGATGAACCTGCCATCCCCACCATACATCTATATACAGATAAGTGCCTGCGGGTGCCAAAGTGCAGGAAGTGACGAATCTGTGACAGAATTTGGGGGGTTAACAATTAGGGATCTTGATAGGCTTGTCTAAGAAGATGAGTTTTCAGAGCGCACTGTGAGGGTTGTGATTTTGCCTGATCACATGGGGTAACATGTTCCAGAGAACTGGTGCAATATGTGCGAAATCTTGTAGACGGGCATGGGAGGTTCGGATGAGTGAGGTGTGTAATCTTAGATCAGTAGCATAGCGGAGAGCATGGGTAGGGCGGTAGACAGAGATGAGGGAGGAGATGTAGGGGGATGCAGCGCTGTGGAGAGCCTTATGTGTGAGAGTGATGAGTTTATGTTGTATCCTGTACTGAATGGGCAACCAGTGCAGAGACTGACACAGGGTAGAGGCATCAGTATAGCGGCTGGAGAGAAAGACAAGCCTGGCTGCTGCATTCAGGACAGATTGGAGAGGGGAGAGTTTGCAGAGAGGGAGACCGATAAGCAAGGAGTTACAGTAGTCAAGACGAGAATGAATAAGAGCAACAATGAGAGTTTGAGTTGTTTCCACAGTGAGAAAAGGACGGATTCTGGAGATGTTCTTGAGGTGCAGGTGACAGGAGCGGGCAAGGGATTGGATATAAGGGGTGAAGGACCGATCAGAGTCTAGTATAACCCCTAGACAGCGGGCCTGCTGCCTAGGAGTTATGGTGGTGCCACACACTGAGACAGAGATAGCAGGTGGGGGTGATTAGTAGACGGTGGAATGACTAGAAGTTCAGTTTTAGTGAGGTTTAGTTGGAGATAGAGAGAGGACATGATGTCAGAGACAGCGGCCAGACAGTCACTGGTGTTTTGTAGCCGGGCAGGAGTGAGGTCACGGGAGGAAGTGTATAGTTGAGTTTCATCCGCATAGAGATGGTACTGAAAGCCAAATCTGCTGATTGTCCAATGGAGGCTGTGTAGATAGAGGAGAGGACCTAGAACCGATCCCTGAGGAACCCCCACAGCAAGAGGAAGAGGAGAGGAGGTCGAACCTGAAAATGAGACACTGAAGGAGCGGTCAGAGAGGTAGGACGAGAGCCAAGCGAGAGGTGGTGATTAACAGTGTCAAACGCTGCAGAGAGATCCAAGAGAAGCAGCAACGAGTAGTTACCCTGAGATTTAGCCGTGAGGAGATCATTGGAGACTTTAACTAGAGCAGTTTCTGTGGAGTGTAAAGTGCGGAAACCTGATTGTAGAGGATCGAGAAGAGAGTTATCAGAGAGATAGCGGATTAGGCAAGAGAGAGAGCATGTTTTGCAATCCGACCGGGAAATATCCGTGCTGTGTAGATTACAGCACGGATTTTCTATTGCCATCTATAGGGCACTGGTTACAGTTGGATTTTGGGCGGATTCTAAATATCCAACCAAGAAGCGGTGCCGTGTAGACCTGGCCTAAGGGAAAAAGTGTGGCGTGTCAGTGGAGGAAGGTGTGCGACGTTCTGAACTCGGTGAAAGTCCGGAGCTTGTCACCGTAAGTTCCGCTGTAACTAGGAGACAGATGTAAGTCGTGGTCTCCCTGTATAGATGGAGTTTAATGCGTTTGTTGTGGAGGATTCGCACCAAGCCAGTACAGAGTTGTTGTTTTTTTTTCCTTTTTAAACACAACGTCTGGTTGTCTGCGGATGTTGGATGCCCCAAGTCATCCCCAACAACATAAGTCGGGGAAAGAAGGGTCCGACATGTTGGATTCACCGTCCCTATCCCTTCATTCCTAAGGCAGGTAGGCCGCCACTGGAGGTATCTGACGGCGGTGCATTCCCCACTCACTATTAGATACAGTTGAAGCCAAAAGTGGCCATGCACCTTCAATTCCTGCCTATACACAAGCAAATTTGGCTCGACTGACTGGTCACGTAAGGTGAAACCGGAAGTTTCCATACACTATGGAAATCCAGATTTGTGCAAGTCCACCATTCTCTTCCTGATATCTTGGCTGATTTCTTTAGACTTTCCCGTGATGTTAGACACAGAAGCAGTGTGTTTCTGGTGTGCTATAAAATACATCCACAGCTGTGTCTCTAACTCAGGTGTTAATATCAGAAGCTTCCAAAGACATGACCTCATCATATGGGCTGTCCCAAATTGTTTAAACCAGGGGTCTAATACTGCGGCCCTCCAGCTGTTGGGAAACTACAACTCCCATCATGCATTTATATAATCTAGAACAGTGGGCATGATGGGAGTTGTAGTTTCCCAACAGCTGGAGGGCTGCAGTTTGAGACCTCTGGAACCCATAGTAATCCTAGTGTATGGAAACTTCTGATTTTGTAAAAAGTAATAAAAATGCCTTAAATTCTCTCATCATTCTGCATTTGGCAAATATAAATAATTTTGGTTCCTACTTGACCTAAAACGGGGAAGGTTTATTCTGATTTCATGTCAGATAGTGAGAAAAACATGCAGATGGGGCTTTTTATGTAGTGGATGGAAACTTCTGGTATCAACTGTACATGAACAGTCAGTCGAGCCAAATTTTCTTGTGTATGGCCACCTCTAGATTTGGCTTCCAGACCCCTGTACCTGTAGAGCAGTGCATTGGGTCCGGTCTGTACTAAGAAATTGTCCTGTTGTAACAAGATCTTATGAAACCTGTTCGGGGGAGGGGCTGGATGTCATAAAACCAAATTTTGGGAGGTGATCTGACCTGATTCAGGAGTGAGCACAGGGTTCTCGAAGACCCCTGATTATCTGTGATATCCTATGAGGCCTACAACCAGGTGGCTCATACAGGTTAGAAGAACCTAAATGCCCACCAAGGAGAGTGACTGTGTTGGTGGAAGATCCCATCGAACTCAAGCAAAACAAATTCTTGGGGGCTTCCCTCTACCTTACTTTCACGTAGATGTTGAGCCCGTCTTCTGCAGTGATTTTACCCATGACCAGGTGTAATGTTCTGGAGAACCTCTAAGGCAGTGTTTCTCAACTCCAGTCCTCACGCCCCACCAACAGGTCATGTTTTCAGGATCTCCCGCAGAATGCACTGACCATAATGATATCACCTGTGCAATGCTAAGGAAATCCTGAAAACGTGACCTGTTGGTGGGACTTGAGGACTGGCGTTGAGAAACACTGCTCTAAGGTATCTGAGATAGTGTGTAGGGCCTTTGGACTACTTGCCCGAGCCTTGCCTCCGTTTACTTGAGACTATGGTACATGAGGACCTTGTCCTTGGGTATGACCAGGGCTGGTCTGGAGAAAGGTGGTGTTTGTACTCTGTGGGGGGGGGAGACTGTAATCACTGGGAAGGCCATCAACGTACCCTTTAGACTTGAATCGAGCATCTTTGGGGAAATGATCTGATTCTTCATGTCTCACCTCCTTCATGACCTTTGGATATGTTCTTGCCATCCAGTCTGTATTCCTATGTTCCCCATGTTCATCCAATGTGTTCCCCTCTGTTCACACACAGCCCTACTGTTCTCTGTCCCCCTTTCGTGTTGTCTCCATTTATCTCCTAGGTTGCTCTGTATTTTATGTTGATTTTTTTTTTTTTTTTGTCCCCTATTTCTCCCCCAGTTATTCTCATCACTCTAAGCCCCACGCCCGCTCCATCCCAGAGAGCAGGTACCGGATTGTCCTTCTCCGCTCTTCACTTGCTCCAGGCCCAGCTAACGGTCCCCTCCTCCATATGTCACTCTTAACACGCACCCACTGCTTTTTATATATTTTGTTTTTTTTTTTTCTGTTTTTTTTTCTCTCCCCCTGTAAACACTTGATCTGCCCCCCATCCCCTCCGCTGCTCCGGCTTGGCATTGCTCTACCACCTGTCTTTGTGCATGGGAGGGGGAATGTTGCATGCAGTGTGGACACAGCATGTAGGCTTAGTATGAAGCATGAACCCAGAAGAACCTAACGATCAGAGCTGAGGAGCAACTATTGAGATTAATGCAGGGGACATTGCATGGGGTGTAACAACAGATCTAATAGGGTGCACCAGTACAGGGAACCTAGGCTACACAGGTGGGGGATGGGGACGTTTGCTGTTGCTCGGTGCTTCTCTTCGTTGGCCGGTTTCTCTTCCTCTTCGACATACCACCCTCTACCCCTTTTTTCATGCAGCCTTACAGCTTCCTCTAGCCAATGATGGACACACGCGTCCTGACAACCCCACGCACCATCACCCTGCATTGCCGGCCCGGCCACGGTATATGTTGAGCCTGCCGCAAACCAACTACGTGACCCAGCGGAGTTTGGAGAGGTAAGTGTGTCTCCTGGGAAATTGTGTTGTACAAATGTTTAACCTGCGCCTTGCAGGGAGTGCTATGGGGTCAGGTCAGGCTTGCAGGGAGTGCTATGGGGTCAGGTCAGGCTTGCAGGGAGTGCTATGGGGTCAGGTCAGGCTTGCAGGGAGTGCTATGGGGTCAGGCTTGCAGGGAGTGCTATGGGGTCAGGTCAGGCTTGCAGGGAGTGCTATGGGGTCAGGTCAGACTTGCAGGGAGTGCTATGGGGTCAGGTCAGACTTGCAGGGAGTGCTATGGGGTCAGGTCAGACTTGCAGGGAGTGCTATGGGGTCAGGTCAGACTTGAAGGGAGTGCTATGGGGTCAGGTCAGACTTGCAGGGAGTGCTATGGGGTCAGGTCAGACTTGCAGGGAGTGCTATGGGGTCAGGTCAGACTTGCAGGGAGTGCTATGGGGTCAGGTCAGACTTGCAGCGAGTGCTATGGGGTCAGGTCAGGCTTGCAGCGAGTGCTATGGGGTCAGGTCAGGCTTGCAGGGAGTGCTATGGGGTCAGGTCAGGCTTGCAGGGAGTGCTGTGGGGTCAGGTCAGGATTGCAGGGAGTGCTATGGGGTCAGGTCAGGCTTGCAGGGAGTGCTATGGGGTCAGGTCAGGCTTGCAGGGAGTGCTATGGGGTCAGGTCAGGCTTGCAGGGAGTGCTATGGGGTCAGGTCAGGCTTGCAGGGAGTGCTATGGGGTCAGGTCAGGCTTGCAGGGAGTGCTATGGGGTCAGGTCAGGCTTGCAGGGAGTGCTATGGGGTCAGGTCAGGCTTGCAGGGAGTGCTATGGGGTCAGGTCAGGCTTGCAGGGAGTGCTATGGGGTCAGGTCAGGCTTGCAGGGAGTGCTATGGGGTCAGGTCAGGCTTGCAGGGAGTGCTATGGGGTCAGGTCAGGCTTGCAGGAGTGCTATTGGGGTCAGGTCAGGCTTGCAGGGAGTGCTATGGGGTCAGGTCAGGCTTGCAGGGAGTGCTATGGGGTCAGGTCAGGCTTGCAGGGAGTGCTATGGGGTCAGGTCAGGCTTGCAGGGAGTGCTATGGGGTCAGGTCAGGCTTGCAGGGAGTGCTATGGGGTCAGGTCAGGCTTGCAGGGAGTGCTATGGGGTCAGGTCAGGCTTGCAGGGAGTGCTATGGGGTCAGGTCAGGCTTGCAGGGAGTGCTATGGGGTCAGGTCAGGCTTGCAGGGAGTGCTATGGGGTCAGGTCAGGCTTGCAGGGAGTGCTATGGGGTCAGGTCAGGCTTGCAGGGAGTGCTATGGGGTCAGGTCAGGCTTGCAGGGAGTGCTATGGGGTCAGGTCAGGCTTGCAGGGAGTGCTATGGGGTCAGGTCAGGCTTGCAGGGAGTGCTATGGGGTCAGGTCAGGCTTGCAGGGAGTGCTATGGGGTCAGGTCAGGCTTGCAGGGAGTGCTATGGGGGTCAGGTCAGGCTTGCCGGGCGGGCTATGGGGTCAGGTCAGGCTTGCAGGGAGTGCTATGGGGTCAGGTCAGGCTTGCAGGGAGTGCTATGGGGTCAGGTCAGGCTTGCAGGGAGTGCTATGGGGTCAGGTCAGGATTGCAGGGAGTGCTATGGGTCAGGTCAGGCTTGCAGGGAGTGCTATGGGGTCAGGTCAGGCTTGCAGGGAGTGCTATGGGGTCAGGTCAGGCTTGCAGGGAGTGCTATGGGGTCAGGTCAGGCTTGCAGGGAGTGCTATGGGGTCAGGTCAGGCTTGCAGGGAGTGCTATGGGGTCAGGTCAGGCTTGCAGGGAGTGCTATGGGGTCAGGTCAGGCTTGCAGGGAGTGCTATGGGGTCAGGTCAGGCTTGCAGGGAGTGCTATGGGGTCAGGTCAGGCTTGCAGGGAGTGCTATGGGGTCAGGTCAGGCTTGCAGGGAGTGCTATGGGGTCAGGTCAGGCTTGCAGGGAGTGCTATGGGGTCAGGGAGTGCTATGGGGTCAGGTCAGGCTTGCAGGGAGTGCTATGGGGTCAGGTCAGGCTTGCAGGGAGTGCTATGGGGTCAGGTCAGGCTTGCAGGGAGTGCTATGGGGTCAGGTCAGGCTTGCAGGGAGTGCTATGGGGTCAGGTCAGGCTTGCAGCGAGTGCTATGGGGTCAGGTCAGGCTTGCAGGGAGTTGCTATGGGGTCGGGTCAGGCTTGCAGCGGGTGCTATGGGGTCAGGTCAGGCTTGCAGCGAGTGCTATGGGGTCAGGTCAGGCTAGCACCGAGTGCAATGGGGTCAGGTCAGGCTTGCAGCGAGTGCTTGGGGTCAGGTCAGGCTTGCAGCGAGTGCTATGGGTCAGGTCAGGCTTGCAGCGAGTGCTATGGGGTCAGGTCAGGCTTGCAGCGAGTGCTATGGGGTCAGGTCAGGCTTGAAGCGAGAGCTATGGGGTCAGGTCAGGCTTGCAGCGACTGCTATGGGGTCAGGTCAGGCTTGCAGCGAGTGCTATGGGGTCAGGTCAGGCTTGCAGCGAGTGCTATGGGGTCAGGTCAGGCTTGCAGCGAGTGCTATGGGGTCAGGTCAGGCTTGCAGCGAGTGCTATGGGGTCAGGTCAGGCTTGCAGCGAGTGCTATGGGGTCAGGTCAGGCTTGCAGCGAGTGCTATGGGGTCAGGTCAGGCTTGCAGCGAGTGCTATGGGGTCAGGTCAGGCTTGCAGCGAGTGCTATGGGGTCAGGTCAGGCTTGCAGCGAGTGCTATGGGGTCAGGTCAGGCTTGCAGCGAGTGCTATGGGGTCAGGTCAGGCTTGCAGCGAGTGCTATGGGGTCAGGTCAGGCTTGCAGCGAGTGCTATGGGGTCAGGTCAGGCTTGCAGCGAGTGCTATGGGGTCAGGTCAGGCTTGCAGCGAGTGCTATGGGGTCAGGTCAGGCTTGCAGGGAGTGCTATGGGGTCAGGTCAGGCTTGCAGGGAGTGCTATGGGGTCAGGTCAGGCTTGCAGGGAGTGCTATGGGGTCAGGTCAGGCTTGCAGGGAGTGCTATGGGGTCAGGTCACGCTTGGATTTTGACAAATTTGGTAGCATATCTGGCAACAGTGTGGCAGCCTGCCAGACGAGACTGGCAAAACTACCGATATCGCTCATCTGTGATGTGGCATCTGAAAGGAACCTGTCCACAGCTAAAATGAATGATGCATTATGCTTTGCTGCTGATAAGGTGCTGGGTATGCCGACCAATTTAGTTGAAATTTGGTTGGGGCTGACCTAAATCCAAAACACAGCAATACTTAAAGGGGTTGTCTCACTGCATTGATTCATCTCAGTCCTTTTTTTTTAGTTTCATTTTGAATTCAGGGGTGTGTTTACTGGCTTCCACAAGGCTGCAGTTTAAGCCAGGTCTGGAGCTATAGCAACCAGTGCTGGCAGCCTAACAGGAGAGAGCAAACAGGTCTGTAACTATAGCAACCAGCGCTGGCAGCCTATCAGGAGAGATCAAACAGGTCTGTAACTATAGCAACCAGCGCTGGCAGCCTATCAGGAGAGATCAAACAGGTCTGTAGCTATAGCGACCTGAGGAGCTGATGCAGCCCATACAAGAGGGGATATCTAGGAATAGGTAGGACACTGATAATGGACACATATTGCAAAGTCACTTGTTTTTGCAAGATCTTTAACATAAAAAGCAGCAATCCTTGTAGTGAGACAACCCCTTTAAAATTCGAACTATAAAAGAGGCTACATGCACAGATCTTCACAAAATCATCAAACCTAAAAAGATCACAAATCTGCCCAATACAGATGATGAACCACAGGGTCACCCAATGGCCAATAAGAAGCAGTGGGCAATTAGATGTATAACTGCTTATCTCTTCACACCTTACAAGGAGGCCTGTCAGGATATGATAGAGGAGAGAAGCTGAGCTCTGTGATATATAGGGTTATAGCATAGAGGAGAGAATCTGAGCTTTGTTATATGATAGATGTAGAGCAGCTGAGCTCTGTGATATATAGGGTTATATGAGAGGGAGAGGAGCTGAGCTCTGTGATATATAGGGTTATATGATAGAGGGAGAGAAGCTGAGCTCTGTGATATATAGGGTAATAGGATAGAGGAGAGAAGCTGAGCTCAGTGATATATAGGGTTATATGACAAAGGGAGAGGAGCTGAGCTGAGCTCTGTGATATATAGGGTTATATGATAGAGGAGAGGAGCCGAGTTCTGTGATATATAGGGTTATATGATAGAGGAGAGAAGCTGAGCTCTGTGATATATAGGGTTATATGATAGAGGAGAGAAGCTGAGCTCTGTGATATATAGGGTTATATGATAGAGGAGAGAAGCTGAGCTCTGTGATATATAGGGTTATATGATAGAGGAGAGATGCTGAGCTCTGTGATATATAGGGTTATATGATAGAGGGAGAGAAGCTGAGCTCTGTGATATATAGGGTTATATGATAGAGGAGAGAAGCTGAGCTCTGTGATATATAGGGTTATATGATAGAGGAGAGAAGCTGAGCTCTGTGATATATAGAGTTATATTATAGAGGAGAGAAGCTGAGCTCTGTGATATATAGGGTTATATGATAGAGAAGAGGAGCTGAGCTCTGTGATATATAGGGTTATATGATAGAGGAGAGAAGCTAAGCTCTGTGATATATAGGGTTATATGATAGAGGGAGAGAAGCTGAGCTCTGTGATATATAGGGTTATATGATAGAGGAGAGAAGCTGAGCTCTGTGATATATAGGGTTATATGATAGAGGAGAGGAGCTGAGCTCTGTGATATATAGGATTATATGATAGAGGAGAGGAGCTGAGCTCTGTGATATATAGGATTATATGATAGAGGGAGAGGAGCTGAGCTCTGTGATATAGAGAGAATGATTGACTAAATTAAATGTAAGTGCTTCAATCGTCTGTCATTTATCATCACGTTTTGGACTGGAGGGGCTGACATCGGGAAAGACCTTGATGTGCTGAAGAACGCCCTCAGACTAGCATCAGCACATCTCCAGCACACACACACACTCTGGTTTTATAGCACCCATCCACTTCTGGCTGAGACGTTGATAATAGCTGATGGACTGGGCTATTGGAGTGCTTATATTTAGTTATCAATGTTTCAGCCAGAAGGGGCCTTCATCAGGAAAGACCGAGACGGGAGCGTCCTTTAGTACTCAATCGCTCTCCAACTCTGCATCACCCATTCAGGTCTTTCCTGAGGAAGGCAACTCTTAGCGAAACTGTTGATGAAAGGGGACAGGCTGGATTATTGGAGTGCTTGAACCCAGAGTGGCCTTCCTTAGTAAAGACCTGGATGGGAGCTGAAAAGCGATGGACTACTTAGGGGGGTTGTCTCACTACATAGATTCATCTTACCTCAGTCCTGTTTTATCAGTTTCATTTTTTAATTCACGTGTGTGTTTACTGGCCTGCAGTGATGAGCTGCTGAGGACACCAGGTCTGTAGCTATAACGACCAGTGCTGGCAGCCTATCAGGAGAGAGAGAGAACAGGTCTGTAGCTATAGTGACCTGAGGAGCTGATGCAGCCCATACAAGAGGGGATATCTAGGAATAGGTAGGACACTGGTAATGGACACATTGCAAAGTGACTTGTTTTTGCTAGATCTTTAACCTAAAAAGCAGCAATCCTTGTAGTGAGACAACCCCTTTAAGATGTGCTTATACTAGATAAAGGGTACTTCCCGATCTTTCACGGTGAAGGCCACTCCTGACCAAAATAAAGACAGATGACCAGTTAGACCATTGGAGTGCTTGAATTCAATCTCCTGTCTGTTTTTCCCACTTGGAGAGTCTCGTTGTCCTCCTATAGATTTGGCTAATGTGAAGCAACCAAGGTTACATAGTTTGTAAGGATGACAAAAGACAGACGTCCATCCACTTCAGCCTATAGTCCTATTGTGTTGATCCAGAGGAAGGCAAGAACCCCCATGAGGTAGAAACCAATTGTCCTCATTTTAGGGAAACAATTCCTTCCCGATTCCAATCTGGCAATCAGAATAAATCCCTGGATCAGCGACCCTTCTCCAGAATCCTGGTCATTATAACTTGTTATATTATTATATCTAGAAATGTATCCAGACCCTTCTCCAGAATCCTGGTCACTATAACTTGTTCTATTATTACATCTAGAAATGTATCCAGACCCTTCTCCAGAATCCCGGTCACTAGAACTTGTTATATTATTACATCTAGAAATGTATCCAGACCCTTCTCCAGAATCCTGGTCACTATAACTTGTTCTATTATTACATCTAGAAATGTATCCAGACCCTTCTCCAGAATCCCGGCCACTATAACTTGTTCTATTATTACATCTAGAAATGTATCCAGACCCTTCTCCAGAATCCTGGTCACTATAACTTGTTATATTATTGCATCTAGAAATGTATCCAGGCCCTTCTCCAGAATCCTGGTCACTATAACTTGTTCTATTATTACATCTAGAAATGTATCCAGACCCTTCTCCAGAATCCTGGTCACTATAACTTGTTCTATTATTACATCTAGAAATGTATCCAGACCCTTCTCCAGAATCCTGGTCACTATAACTTGTTCTATTATTACATCTAGAAATGTATCAGGACCCTTCTCCAGAATCCTGGTCACTATAACTTGTTATATTATTACATCTAGAAATGTATCCAGACCCTTCTCCAGAATCCTGGTCACTATAACTTGTTCTATTATTACATCTAGAAATGTATCAGTGACCCCTTCTCCAGAATCCTGGTCACTATAACTTGTTATATTATTACATCTAGAAATGTATCCAGACGCTTCTCCAGAATCCCGGTCACTATAACTTGTTATATTATTACATCTAGAAATGTATCCAGACCCTTCTTGAACTCTGTCAGTGAATTCACCATGACAAGTTCCTCTGGCAGAGAGTTCCACAGTCTCACTGCTCTAACAGTAAAGAATCCCTTTCTATGTTTTTGTAGAAACTTTCTTTCCTTAAGACGTAGAGGATGCCCCCTTGTTCTGGATACAGTCCTGGGTATAAATAAATCTTTAGCGAGCTCTCTATATTGACCTTTAATATATTTATACATATTTATTATGTCCCCCTGAAGCCCTTTCCCATAAACTAAATAACCCTAATCTTGCCAATCTTTCTGTGTACTGTAGTCCACCCAGTCCTTTTATTATTTTTGTTGCCCGCCTTTGTACCTTTTCAAGCTCTACAATGTCTTTCCTGTGCACTGGTGTCCAAAACTGTACACAATATTCCATGTGTGGTCTGACCAGTGACTTGTATAATGGGAGAATAATGTTCTCATCATGTGCATCTGTCCCTTTCATACACCTCATGATCCTATTAGCCTTGGCAGCTGCTGCCTGACACTGGCTGCTACAGTTAAGTTTAGGTGTTCTATAGACAATCTATACATACTAGCTCACAAAGTGAGTACACCGCTCACATTTTTGTAAATATTGTATTATATCTTTTCATGGGATAACACTGAATATATGACACTATTATACAAAGTAGTCAGTGTACAGCTTGTATAACATTGTACCTTTGGTGCCCTCAAAATAACTCGGCAACAGCCATCAATGTCTAAACTGCTGGCAACAAAAGTGAGTACACCCCTATGTGAAAATGGACAAATTGTGCCTAAAGTGTCAATATTTTGTGTGGCCACCGTTATTTTCCAGCTCTGCCTTAACTCTCTTGGGGATGGAGGTCACTAGAGCTTCACAGGTTGCAGCCACTGGATTCCCCTTCCACTCCTCCATGACAACATCACAAAGTTGGTTGATGTTAGAGACCTTGCCCTCTTATCTTCCGTTGAGGATGCCCCACAGATTCTCAATAGGGTTTAGGTCTGGAGACATGCTTGGTCAGTCCAGCACCTTTATCAAGGCAGTGGTTGTCTTGGAGGTGTTTGGGGTCGTTATGTTGGAACACTGCCCTGCGGCCCAGAAGGGAGAGGATCATACTCTGCTTCAGTATGTCACAGTACATGTTGGTATTCATGGTTCCCTCAGTGAATTGTACCTCCCCACAGCCGGTAGCACTCATGCAGCCCCAGACCATTAAACTCCCACCAACATGCTTGACTGTACGCAAGACACACTTGTCTTTGTATTCCTCACCTGGTTGCTGCCACATACGCTTGACACCATCTCAACCAAATAGTTAACCTTGGTTTCATCAGACCACAGGACATGTAATCCATGTCCTTAGTCTGCTTCTTTTCACTAAAATTGTTTGCCGGCTTTCTTGTACATCATCTTTAGAAGAGGCTTCCTTCTGGGACGACAGCCATGCAGACCAATTTCATGCAGTGTGTGGAATATGGTCTGCGCACTGACAGGCTAACCCCTCCCTCCCCTTCTAACCTCTGTAGCAATGCTGGCAGCACTGGTACATCTATATCCATTCTCTGGATATAATGCTGAGCACGTGCACTCGTTTCTTAGATTGACCATGGCGAGGCCTGTTTTGAGTGGAACCTGTCTTGTTAAACTGCTGTATGGTCTTGGCCCCCGCGCTGCAGCTCAGACTCAGGGTGTCGCAATCTTCGTATAGCCTCGGCCATCTTTATGTAGTACAACAATTCTTTTTTTTTTTTTTTTTCCAGATCCTCAGACAGTTCTTTGCCATGAGGGGCCATGTTGAACTTCCAGTGACACCAAATTTAACACACCTGCTCCCCATTCAAACCTGAGACCTTGTTACACTATTGAGTTACATGACACCAGGGAGGGAAAATGGCAAATTGGGTACAATTAGTGCGTTTTCACTTAGGGGGGTGTACTCACTTTTGTTGCCAGTGGTTTAGACATGATAGATGTGTCTTGTTGTTTTGAGGCTGCACCAAATTGACACTGTTATACAAGCTGTTCAGTGACTACTTAACATTGTATCAAAGAATCATATCTTCAGTGTTGTCCCATGAAAAGATATTATACAGTATCTACAAAAAATGTGAGGGGGTGTACAACTGTGGCCAACTCTGAGTTGTGAGCGTGAGCTAACCGCGGAGAAAAGTCGTCCCCCGGCGGCCGTGTGCTCGGCACGAAAACAGTGCGAGTACCGGTCGGATAAACCGACTGGTATTTGTACTGTGCCGTGTAAATGGCCCCTAAAAGTTGTAGTCCCATAAAGGTATATGGAGGGGATGTAAAGTAGTCCACTTCTCTGACCCTTTAGAGCTATACTGACTATAGCTATAGATTACATGGCTGCCCATAATAACGCTATATACTGTGACACCGTATACAGCGCGCAACTTCTTCTGGCGGTATCGGCTGATTTTGAGGTTAAAAAAAGCTGAGCTCACTGCAGTCGTCCAGGTTTACAGGACATAGAAAAAGAGCTGGCTGCTTTATTGGAAGCTGAGGGGGCCGCAGTGCGTCAAGACACCCCTGTTATCCCTTCTATTTCTGACCATTATTCATACCTGGAAGGTAAAGAGAGGTCATATCGCCACCTAGCGGCTAGTTGTAATGAAGCGTTTCCTATCATTTTACTGCTTTCTTAGAAATGTTCATTTCCATGTCCTAAGATCTCGCTGAGAGCATCAATTCCCAGCGTGTAAGGATTTGTTGGAGGAAACAGATCATCTTATGTGGGTGCGTTGGACACGCATCCTTTCTTCGCTGTGTGCACCCACCAGTCTCCATCTGTGCTTCTCAGCTGCTGCTTAGCTTTCGTGGGCCCTTGCAGGGTTCCTTGTGTACGTGTACCATTGTGGCATCATACAATCTCTTCTTTTTCTGCTTTTTCCAGCACTGAAATTGACCAGAAGCTACAAGAAATTATAAAGCAGACTGGGTACCTTGTAATCGATGGCCAGGTGAGCTGTAGAACTGGATGTAGTGGACCCCCTGCAGCTGATATACACTGCTCGCAACAAGTCGGGGATATTTGGCTTAAAATTTAGGATGAAATAAAAAAAAAAATGTAAAATGTTTGTAAATTAACTAAATGAGCCAATCTCTTCCCTTTTAGATGCACATTTCCAACTGTTCAGTATTTCGTCACTTTCTGCACAACTTGCTGATCTCTAATAAGGAACTTAATGGCAAAATTCCCTATACATTTAGGGGAATAATTTGAATTGGGATTTAAACAGTCCTCCTCATCCTGCTGTTCATATTCTGACATCATGAGACCAAGACACACCTTATAATTGTAAACGGGTACAAATGTTCTGGCGTGACATTTGGTTTACTGTCCTCTCCCATAAACGTGCCTGGAGTTGCGCGGCATTCATCATCTAGTTCCGCAGGGCATTGGTTACAATGAAGCGGTCATCAGTGTGTGATGGGCCAAAGAATGTCCACCTCTTTGCCTTTCTGTGACTCTTCCAGTCTCTGATACAACCTGCTGATGACTCTAACCTCAGTGGCCACTTCTGTCTGAGAGCATCCTACATGAAGCCTCGCAGTGTCGAGGTACCGTAGATCAATTGTAAGGTGTTGTCTTGGTCTCATGATGTCAGAATGTGAACAGGATGAGGAGGACTGTTTAAATCCCAAGTCAAATTGATCCCCCTAAATTTATAGGGCGCTTCTGGGATCAAACTCATGTTGTGTATTTTGCCATAAAGCTCCTTGTTAAAGATCAGCAAGTTGTGCAAAAAGTACTGAAACATTGAACAGTTGGACCCATATGCATCTAAGGGGAAGAGATGTGGTTTCATAAAAAAAAAAAAAAAAGTCTAGAAATGTTATGTTCATTCTGAAATTTCAACCAAAAAGCCAAATATCCTTAACTACTTCAGGCAACTGACATTTCCTGAAGAAGCCGGCCACATGAGCCGACGAAACATGTAGCAATTATCCCATTTATTCAGCCTATCAATAAAACATTGTTATATCAAGTGGTTTGTGTAATAAATTTGAGTACTATTTAACCACTTTCTCTGTTGAGATACTTTCCCTAATATATAATGTAGAGCCATATAGATATCCTTTTCCCCTTTTTGTATATAACCCTATATATCACAGAGCTCAGCTTCTCTCCTCTATTCATATAACCCTATATATCACAGAGCTCAGCTTCTCTCCTATCATATAACCCTATATATCACAGAGCTCAGCTTCTCGCCTATATCATATAACCCTATATATCACAGAGCTCATCTCCTCTCCTCTATCATATAACCCTATATATCACAGAGCTCAGCTTCTCTCCTATCATATCTTGCTCTTACGACATAACCCACCTAAGAGGTTTGCTTTAAGTCCGCTGTATTCTGTGATAATAATCAAGTGGAGATTCCTATTAACCTTTGCTGTTTCTCAATTTTAGAAATACCAGGCGGATATAAATGACTTGGAGAATTTGGGTGAAATTGGCAGTGGGACTTGTGGACAAGTCTGGAAGATGAGGTTCAAGAAGACTGGACATGTCATTGCAGTGAAGGTAACTGATGCTCAGTGGGTGGGGGTCTGTTGCCGTAAATCAGTCCGGCCGCTCACACAGCTGTCTGGTCACTGACCTCAGTCTGGCAGCTCATGGCTGTATACATTGTGTCCATAACTATGGCCAGGTTTTCCTGTGGGAGAGTATAAACTGTCTGGTCCTGATGAAGGCCTTTGCTGATTATTACTTAAAGGGGTTTTCTCATCACAAGCTTTTGCAGACTATGAGCTGCTTCTGTCTCTTACAGCTGCAAATCCAGGGGCATGTCTCTTCTTCCAATAGGTGTGTCTTCCCTCACTGAAGACTGGAGACATCATCGTTCTGTGTGAGCAGTGGAAGGGAGAGGATATCGCAACTCTGCAGACCTCCTGCAGTGGTTATCATGTCTGCAGAGCTGTCACCTCCCTCCACAAGCTCCTTGTAACCAGAACAAGCAGTTATACATACAGCCTGAACTGACTAAACAAATGTGAGGCATTCACTCTTCTTCCCCCCTGTCTTATAAGGCAGGAGGTAGAGGGATGTATAAGGTTTTGTTATATGGGTGGGAGAGTTAATCTATCAGCTAGAGACTCTGTAATCCTTTACTTAGGGCTGGGAGATGAGCATAGAGGAGCTCAGATAGCTTTTATTACACGGCCAGCACAGAAAGATGTTTCGCTTTCGTTTTACGGAGCTCAGAGGGGAGTAAGCACAGAGTGCAAGCAGCACGGGGGCCATGTCACGTTCAGGGGCGTGTCCCAACAGGACTGAATGAAATATCAGGCAGTCCATCACAGAAAAGGGGGCATGGCTGCACAAATGGCTCTAGACGTGCACAGATTAGCTCATAGCTGCTATACTAAATGATTTAGTTAATGTAAACCATTTGCGAAAGTGCTTATTTCTACTGTCCCCATCATTAGAGATATGATCTTTGTAGCAAGAAAACCCCTTTAATTTGTAGTAAGACTTGACTTTGCTGTTTTACTACATCTCATTACTTGTTTCACTCTTTGGTTTACAGCAAATGCGTCGTTCGGGTAACAAGGAAGAGAATAAAAAGGATCTTGATGGATTTGGATGTTGTCCTGAAGAGTCATGACTGTCCCTACATTGTGCAGTGTTACGGCACCTTCATTACTAATGTGAGTGCTTATTCTTTCATACTTTTATGTAACTTGTTTTCATGATATAATTCCTATTTCAATTCATTGTATGAAGCCGAGCTGCAAGGTTAGCAGTCTGAGCTCGCGTAGTTGCAGTGTAAAGCGGCCATATGCCACAATAATTGATTTCAACTATTTTGGCAGATCACCATTTGCCTGTGGCAGACTGTCTCCTGTCACAGTAATCTGTAATGTATTTTTAGGCTTGTCTGCATTCTGGCTGATCCTAATTTTATAGAGGGGTTTTGTCAGAAACTTAAAGGGGTTTTCTCACTACACATAATAGCTTTCAACATGTAGGGACAGATGACTGAAGGTTTTTTGGCTTTATTGATCAGGTGAGAGATTTTATCTGCTCTGAGTGCACACGTCGGCTTTTGAGAGCGGGGAGTGACGTCAGTGCCCAGGACCCTGGCAGCTTGAGAACGGAGCGTGTTATCTCTAACATCTATCCTCTCTGGAGTATAGATCAGATCTGCTTTCATATCAGTGCAATTAGAAGAGATTGGAATATGGCGCTGACATGCTAATGACTGCTATGAAACCACCCACAGAATGCCCAGAAAATGGCATGATGCATGAATCTGAAGCAGCTTGTGACTCTGAAGCTGCATATCATTACAACCCATTTAAAGAAGTATTCCGGTCTCACACTTTGATAGCACATCGATAGGGCCCCCACCTATCTCGGGAGCAGGCCCCAAAGTCTCTGTTCAGAGCAAATTCGGTTGCTCTTACACACGACTCTCCATTCTGTCCTATGAGAGTTTCAAGTCCAGCCGAACACACCGCTCACCTCCATTAGAACAGAATGGAGCCGGCATCCTCAAACTGCGGCCCTCCAGCTGTTGGGAAACTATAAATGCATGATGGGAGTTGTAGTTTCCCAACAGCTGGAGGGCCGCAGTTTGAGGATGCCTGGAATGGAGGGTCATGTGCAAGTGTAACCGGCTCTTTCTTCTGAATGGAGACTTCAAGGAGCCCGTTCCCTAGATATGTGTGCCTTAAAAGTGTAAGGGAGGAGTACCTTTAATCTAACGGGCTGGGGAACGTGGGTGTGAGCCGGGCCAGAGCGCTGTTGACAGCCGCTATACACCATGTGAACATACCCTAAGAAGCTTGTCGTCGTCCCCTTCCATAAAAAGCGGTTGAGGAGTCGTCCATACATTTTTTTTTTTATTGGAGGTTCAAGTACCTGTATGTATGACTGACACACAGATGAATTTCTGAAGCCTGATACACACTCATGTTGGAGTATATATAGCAAGAAGTGGAGACAGCAAGAAAAGAACCAGTAATAGAATGATCCGTTGAATTCCTTAAAGGGGTTTTGCCATTAAGTAAAATTGACGTGCGAAGCTTGCAAATTAAATAATGAACGTTTTCACCATTATTTAAAAATTGCCTACCATTTCTATTTAGCTGCTCCGTTACTGATCCATTGTTTACTGCTCGTCTCCAGCGGATACGACCAGGGCTGTGAGCTCCTCAGTCCTGGCCACACATGCTCAGACATCACCTCTCCTCTCGGGCAGCTACGGAGTGTTCAAACCCCAGCTGCTGTCGTTCTACTCCCATCCTCTGTACTCCTTAGTAATTAAAAAGAAACCTCTATGAGGTATGTGTATTAATAAAGAGAGAAAAATCCACGTTTGGTTTCTGCAGGGATTTGAACTGAGGACCCTTGTGCTGTGAGGCAAAACTTTCCCTCTGAGCTACATTGTAACTACTCACAGCTCTATACATAAACAGACCTTTCTTTGACTACAGAGAGGAAAGTCCTGGTGATGTCATCCTGTGGGTCACATGATTTGCAATTCAAACAAATCACACACGCCCCCTTCTGAGTACACAGAGCTGGATACAGGAGGCATGAAATGAGATGGTGGCAAAACCCCTTTAAAAGAATAGAGAGAAAAATGTCATGTTGCTCAGAGTTTAAGGGGTATTTCCACCAAACATACCGCTGGCATATTGATAAGATATGCTATCCATGGGGGAAAGGTGCAGGTCCCCCACGGGGAAATGGTTGGGACTGTCACATTGATTTAAATAGGGGGTACGACTACAGCAGAGCATTGAGCTCATCTGTCCTCGGAACTCCAATTGAAATAAATTGAACAGCTCTCGCCTCCTCTTTATTCAAGAGCATCTTCTCCTATTACTCAGCTTTGTGCCATTTCTCCATTGTTCCGCAAGTAAATTCATTACTGAATCTGTCAGATGAGAAGGCATTATGGGAAAGGAGCTTGGAAGCTCACTGCGCCCTCTTTTGGTTGTAACAAATCTTCAATTTACTTCTGATTCACTGAATCTTTGAGAAGCAAAAAGGAATATTAGTCAAGCCAATATCGCTCATCTACATACGCCGTTTCGGGGGTTTGCCCCTCATCAGTGTACAGCAGAGCGATACTGGCTTGACTGGGTGGGAGGCAATGAGTGGCTGAGAGAAGGGAACATCTCTCCTTATGGAGAGCACCAGTTAAGGGGGTAATGTTTTGATTTCCATTTAGCCCACTACTAAGCATCTGCGTATCACAAGGCATTATGGGAAAGGAGCTGGGAAACTCACTGCGCCCTCTATTGGTTGTAACAAATCCTCCAACAGAGGGCGCAGTGAGCTTCCCAGCTCCTTTCCCATAATGCCTTGTGATATGCAGATGTTTAGTAGTGGGCTAAAAGGCAATCAAAACACTACACCCCTTAACTGGCGCTCTCCATAAGGAGAGATGTTCCCCCTTCTCTCTGTCAGATGAGTTACCAGTTGGGGTGTGTCCCTGCAGAGTCTGACCTTGTCCAATCAGTGTTGAATCGGTGTATGCAGGGACACACCCCTTTGGCATCTGGAATGGTAACACCCATCTGACTGATTCACTAATCATTTCTAGCTGCAATAACGGGAACAGCACAACACAGAGATATTAGAGAAGATGCTCCAGAATTGTTTCACAGAGGGAATTAAAATGTACTAAAACGGAAGTGTCTGGAGCGAGCACAGGTCCTCTGAGCATTACTGTGCAAGTAGAATACTGCTTTTACCTGTAACTCTTTGCCTCTACAGACAGATGTATTCATAGCTATGGAGCTGATGGGCACATGTGCAGAAAAGCTAAAGAAGAGGATTCAGGGTCCCATCCCAGAGAGCATCCTGGGAAAGATGACCGTAGCGGTGAGTGGTGATCTTTTCGAACGTTGCATATGAAATGTGTTTAGTGCAGAATAATCGGAGGTCTCGCCAGCATGTGGGTCAGATGGATCTTCTCTGTCTCTCTAGATCGTGAATGCGTTGTATTATCTGAAGGAGAAGCATGGCGTTATACACCGGGACGTCAAGCCCTCCAATATACTGCTGGATGCCAGCGGACAGATCAAGCTTTGTGACTTTGGCATAAGTGGTCGCCTTGTGGACTCCAAAGCCAAAACCAGAAGTGCGGGTTGTGCTGCTTACATGGCGGTGAGTTGAGGGTTGTGGGAAGCAATGTAACTCCTTCCTGACACACAATGTAGCTGCATTACATGTGGTCGATTGCAATGTATGGAGTGAGCTTACCCCTTCAGCCCGCTCCATTCACGCCTGGTTGTGGCTGTAAATTACAGCCAGAATCCGCTGCAGGAATCTGAGATTATGCGGATCGCAGCCATTTAAAGGAGTTATCTCACTGCATGGATTCATCTTGCCTGTTTTCTTGGTTTCATTTTGAATTCAGTGGTGTGGTTACTGGCGTCTACTAGGCTGCAGTAGAAGCCAGGTCTGTAGCTATAGCAACCTGAAGAGCTGATGCAGTCCACACAAGAAGGGATATCTCTGAATAGGTAGGTCACTGTTAATGGACACATATTACAAAGTGACTTGTTTTTGCAAGATCATTAACATAAAAAGCAATCTTGGAGTGAGACAACCCCATTAAGCACTTGGGTGCTGCGGTAAATGAAACCACGATATCCAAGTTCTCAAAATACGATGGGTTGATTCATATCGTCGTCGATTACAGGGTGCTGAACAGTTGGCAGGAGTAAAATAGGAGAGTTGTTATTGTACACTATTCTGCAATATATAATATTGCCTATATAATAATAATAATCTTTATTTCTATAGCGCCAACATATTCCGCAGCACTTTACAAATTCAAGGGTAAACATACAGTCATTCACACATTAAAAGTACTTACAAATGAGACACAAGGGTGTGAGGGCCCTGCTCGTGAGAGCTTACACAATCTATTAGGGTGTATGGGTGAAACATACGGTAAGAAGTGCCAAGTTTACAATGGTCCGGCCATGTTTCATAAATAGGGGGTGGTTTACATGAAAAATGGATGAACCTGCCACCCAGACTGTACATCTATATACAGATAAGCGCCTGTGATAATATAGATGGGGGAGGATTTAAGAACACTCCTCCCACCTTTTGCCATTAAATATTAAAAAAGGAAACATAATTGGCATTGCCGTGTCTCTAAAAGTCCGATCTATGAAAAATAACGTTATTTATCCCAAATAGTGGAATAAATACCCAGCAGTGCCCCAAATTGCTTTTCACTCAAGTAATTGGAATAAAAAGTGATCAAAAAGTCATGTGTATCCCAAAATGGCATCTGAGAGTTGTCTTGGTTTCTCAGTACATTATATGTTCTAGTCAGTGGCACCATTAAGACGTACATCATGTCCCACAAAGAACAAGCTCTTATATGTCTAGGTAGGCAAAAAATGAAAAAAAGTTCTGGCTCCTGAAAGGCAGGAAGGAAAAAATGAACGTGACAAACAAAAATCCTTGTGGTGAGAAAGGGTTTTGATCCATGAAAAAACTCCCCCACAGGGAGCCGATTACCAGGCGTGTGACCACATGCTGACCCCGGCCATCAGCCATTATCTTTTGAATAAAAAAAAAAAAAACCATGTAAAGGAAACCCATCACATAGAAAATGCTGTCTGATCTGCGGGCAGCAGGTTATAGAGCAGGAGGCGCCGAGCAGAGTGATTTATAGTTTTGTTGGAACGATTCAGCGGAACTTGTATTTTCTCCATTTAAATCTTATTCCTGGTTCAGCAGTCCAGTAGGTGGGGTTATCAGTGATTGACAGCCTGCCTTGTATGATTGTGCATACAGAGATGGCTGTCAATCACTGATAACCACCGCCTACTGGACTCCTTAACCTAGAATAAGCAGCTATTTAAGTAAAGAAAATACAGGTTCTGCTGAGTTTTACCCCACAGAACAGTATATCCATCTTTCCCCAGCTCCTCTGGCTCTATAACCTGCTGCCTGCAGATGGCGTGTTCACCATGATGGGTTCCCTTTATGTGTATCAGCGGATGGCCATAGGACACAGGGGATTGAGGAGTCCTCCAGAGCAGGAGCATGTCATTGCAGTAGCTCTTTGCTCTGACTGCAGGTATCTGCATGTTGTGAATTTTCATGTGTAATTTTAATTTTGCTGCAGATTTCACCCACATACATTAAAAAGAGTGAAACCCACAGTAAAAAGCTGGAAAAAAAATGCAGAACTCAGTTTTTTTTACACAGCAGAAATAAAAGGCAATGAGTCTAGTAGTTTGCTAGCCCACTTGGTGCATCGCAAAGCCTCGTCACCCACCACCACTCGTCTTAGGCTATGTTCACATGGCGTAATTGCAGGGCGTACAGTACACCCCGCAATTACGCTGGGTGTTTGGGAGTTGCGCTTATCGGCGCGTACTCCCGAGACGCAGGGGGCCGTCAGCCCGCCGGCCCCATAGACTGTCATTACTCGTGACGCGTATTCACTGCAAGTAATTGACATGTCACTTATCGCCCCGCGCGCACAATACGATCGTATTGTACGAGTGGGAAGAGGAGGCGTAATACATAGTTCTCTGAGAACTGTGGATTACTGTAATTTCGGCGCCCATCTCGCCCGTATTAGATCGCAAATAGGACGCGAAATGTGTGCAGAAATTTGACCGTGTGAACTTACCCTTAAGTCTGAAACCGGTGAAATCCTTTCAAGTACTGATGACATTAGGGATTGGTTCTATCGCTTCTAGGCCGATCTGTACCAAACGCAATAGAGCTCTTCTGCTGAAGAACTAGAGAGATACCTTGGTGGGGCTGATTTTTCCTAAACTAAATGAGAAAAAACACAAGGAAAGTGCCTCTGTCTTTGGCCGAAATCAATGGTGCTACAAAAACCCTAGCTGATGGTAAATCTCCTGGATCTGACGGAATCCCCTTAGGCAATGTTTACACGGCTTATTGCCGGAGTAACTGCGGGGCCGGATTTCGCCCCGCAATTACGCAGGGGGGTGGCAGCTTGCCGGCCCCATAGACATTCATTATTCATGGAGCGTACACGCCGTAAATAATGTGCATGTCACTTTCTTCCCCCGCGGCAGATTCGCCGAGCGGGGAGGAGCGACGGAATCCATAGTTCTCTATGAGAGCAATGGATTACCGTAATGACAGGGACGGATTGGAGCCGTACTGCAGCGCAAATCCGGCGCGCAGTACGGCTCCAATCAGTCCCAGAATAAGCAGTGTGAACGAGGCCTAAGTGTTCATCCACACGGCAAACATTTCCAATCAGAAGTCCACGTGGATTCGGATTTTAAAAACAAACTATCCCCATAGACCGCCATTAAAAATCTGCGTTGTAGTCCACACGACTCAGATTTTCTGATTTCACATTGTAAAGTCACCGGTTTTTCCAAAATCTTAGAACACACTCAATCTCCTACCGTATTTCACTCGGAAAATGGCAGAAAATTTACTGTTAAAGTCAGTGGGATGGCATGAAAAACGACTTGGAAGCTTCGTGCACATTTTTTGGCACGGATCCACGTCCTAAAACTCGGTAGTGCTCTGATGCTAAAACGATTGGGGGAAAAAAGGATCTGAAAATAGCCGAAATCCAACGGAAAAACACAACAAAAAATGAAAAGTTAAAAATCCTTGTGTTCTTCTGCAAAATACTGTTCAAATTCTGAATCCTAAAACCGCATGGTCTGCCGAGCTTTAATGAAGCCAGAGAAGGACCCGGAGGATTGTGATTCCTATTAGCCCATCTCACTTTTAAAAATAGTTTATAAATTAACCAGAATTTTGGCGATTCGGTTGACTTCTGTGATACTTAATACATCCAAACCATCTGGTTTCACGCCTGGTAATAGCACCTCTTCGTAGGGCACAAGTGGTAGCACAAATTTGGCAGAGGGGGCTGGAGAGTTGGGCCTTGGCGTCCCTGAATGCAACCACGGCCTTTGATTCTGTTGAATGGCCTTTTTGTCTAAGGGTATTGGGGTGTTTTGGTTTTGACTCTGGGTTCATCAAGTGGGTAGCTACATTATATTGCTCACCTAAGGCATCAGTTTTGGTCAAAGAGCCTGTCTGCATCTTTTGAGCTCCATAGAGGTACCATACTGGGGTGTCCACCGTCTCCACTGTTACTTTCCCTGGCTATGGAACAGTTGACACTACTGTTAAATATATCCCCTTTTTAATGGCATTCAAATAGATACGGACAAGCTTTTGCTGTTTTTATCTTGCCTGTTCAATCTCCTGTCCCGTGTCATGGCTCAGGTTGACACATTTGGTAGGTTTTTGGGCCTACATATTAATTAGTCTTAGTTGTATATTATACCGCTATCCCCTAACTGTCCAATAGTTGAGGGGGAGTGCTGTTGTGTTTTTGGTGTGGCATTTCAAATATCTGAGCGTTACCATGTCTAATAACTCCTCCAAAAATGAACAGGAGTTTCTTAGATGTTGTGGGGATGTGCGGTTCACGCCTCTCCCTCCTAGAGATATATATATATATATAGATATATAGATATATAGAGATAGATATATAGAGATATAGATATAGAGATAGATAGAGATAGAGATATATATATATTTAGAGATAGAGATAGAGATAGAGAGATAGAGATAGAGAGATAGAGATAGAGATAGAGATATATATATATTTAGAGAGATAGAGAGATAGAGAGATAGAGAGAGAGAGAGAATAGAGAGATAGAGAGATAGAGATATATATATATTTAGAGATAGAGATATAGAGATAGAGAGATAGAGATAGAGAGATAGAGAAATTCATAGATAGATAGAGATATAGAGATAGAGAGATAGAGATAGAGATATAGAGATAGAGATATAGAGATAGAGATATAGAGATAGAGATATAGAGATAGAGATATAGAGATAGAGATATAGAGATAGAGATATAGAGATAGAGATAGAGATATAGAGATATAGAGATAGAGATATAGAGATAGAGATAGAGATATAGAGATAGAGATATAGAGATAGAGATATAGAGATAGAGATATAGAGATAGAGATATAGAGATAGAGATATAGAGATAGAGATATAGAGATAGAGATATAGAGATAGAGATATAGAGATAGAGATATAGAGATAGAGATATAGAGATAGAGATATAGAGATAGAGATATAGAGATAGAGATATAGAGATAGAGATATAGAGATAGAGATATAGAGATAGAGATATAGAGATAGAGATATAGAGATAGAGATATAGAGATAGAGATATAGAGATAGAGATATAGAGATAGAGATATAGAGATAGAGATATAGAGATAGAGATAGAGATATAGAGATATAGATATAGAGATATAGAGATAGAGATATAGATATAGAGATATAGATATAGAGATAGAGATATAGAGATAGAGATATAGAGATAGAGATATAGAGATAGAGATATAGAGATAGAGATATAGAGATAGAGATATAGAGATAGAGATATAGAGATAGAGAGATAGAGATAGAGATATAGAGATAGAGATATAGAGATAGAGATATAGAGATAGAGATATAGAGATAGAGATATAGAGATATAGATATAGAGATAGAGAGATAGAGAGATAGAGATAGAGAGATGAGATATGAGATAGAGATATAGAGATAAGTATAGAATAGAGATATAGGATAGATTATAGAATTTTGAATAGGATAGGATATAGAGATGTGATAGAGATATAGAGATATAGATATAGATATAATATAGAGATATAGTATAGAGATAGAGATATAGAGATAGAGGATATGAGTTTGAGTATAGAGATAGAGATATAGAGATAGAGATATAGAGATAGGTTATAGATGAGATATAGAGTGAGTATAGGATAGAGAATAAGAAGAGATATGAGATAGAGATATAGAGAAAAGGATATAGAGATGAGATTAAGGGTAGAGATATAGAGATAGGATATAGAGTAGAGATATAGAGATAGAGATATAGAGATAGAGATAGATAGAGAGATAGAGATAGATAGAGAGAGGAGATAGATAGGGATAGGATGATAAAGAGAGAGATAGATAGAGAGATGAGAAGATAGGATAGGTAGATAAGATAAAAAGGTTTAGGGAATGGGATTGGAGATGATATATATTTTTTTGCACACAGGGTCGACCCCACTACCCCCAGGTTTTTTAAATTAGCAGTATCGAAAAGGGTTAATCCCCTCTTTTTTTCAGTCTGCTTGCAGAGACCCTAGGGAAGTAAGCCGTGTCAAGCTTTCCTTTTTTTGGTGGTGGTGCTGTGTGGCGGCCATTGCTGTGTGGTGGTGCGCCCCAGCCAGGGGGCTGGCGGGGCCGGCAGTGGTGCTTTTGGGCCACTGGGTTGGCCCCTCATCTGGTTTTTTTGTGGGGGCGGTGGCCCAATGCATTTCTGCCCCCTTTTTAGCGAGGAGCCTTTTTGGGGCCGTTTCACACGGCTTATTTTTGGGGTTTTGGCCCGTACGGCGGCCGGATTTGGCGGCAGACGGTGCCCTCCGTCGCATTTTACGTAAACCACAGTTCTCATAGAAACTTTGGATTCCGTCGCCCCTCCCCCCGGGGAATCCGCCGGGGCGGGGAGAAAAAGTCCCTGCACATTATCCAGGCGCAATCGCCCGTGGATGTCTTTGAGGCCGGGGCGGGCCGCCCCCCCCCGCCCTTATTCAACCGGAATTGCAGCGCAATCCGGCTCTTTTACGGTTTGAGTAAGCCGTGTGAACACAGCCTTAAAGAGGCGCCATAAAGGGGGAAAGTGGCCATACGTTTTGATCAAAAAGTAATAAAAACCTCCTTTTTGTTTTTTAAAAAATTTTTTGCTGAAAGCATTTTTAGTAAAAGATTTTGGGGATTCGGTTAGCCTCTCCCTCCAGTTTTATTTTAGTTGATACTTTCGGTCCTTCCATTTTAGGCTGGGGGGGGTTCTTTTCCCAGTATAAGCATATCACTCCCATTTCCCGCTCTTCAATTGCACTGACTTGAGAGCAAGAGATCTTATCTATACAGCAGAGCGCTTCAGAGCTCAAAGCAATCAAATGTAATTAGTCTCCTTTGTTTTTAGAGGTAGCACTCTGTTCTCAAGCTGCCGACGTCCTGTGTGCCGACCTGTGGTGACGTCCCTCCCTGCCCAGATAAGCCCAAAGAGCAGAGAGAAAGGGGGAAGCAAGACAAACCCCGAGAAACCTGTGTGCACTCTTTTATTTATCTTTTATTTTCTCAACAAAGCAAAATAAATAAAGCAATAAATTTGGAAAAAGTCTTCGCTTACCGCTCCCTACATGTTGAAAGCTAATCTCTATAGTGAGACAACCCATTTAATGTTATCCCACTTATTGATTATTTTAAGAATAAATTCAAGATTTGGGGCTCCCTCCCTTTGTCAGTGACAGGTATTATTAATCTGATCAAGATGATACTGCTCCCAAAATGCTTGTATACGGTGCCGCGCTCACCTGTAATTGTTCTCAGGTACTTTTTCATAGCTTTAGAGTCTAATGTTATCCTTTTGTCTGGGGCAGGATTAGGGGTACGCTGCATCTTTGCACACTTTAGCGTCCTAAGGAACAGGCTGGAATGGCTCCACCAGATATTCTATCTATTGGCCCTGGTGAAGAATATTGCCGCTTGGCTGTCTGGGGGGGGATCTGCTTATTGCGGAGCAGAGATTTTTTTTTTTTCCAAAGATTCTATAGGTAGAAAATCTTGTCTGCCTGTTGCAATAACTGCACATAAATTGGCATGCTGCATGTGCAAAGGGCAATCCCTCTGTGGCAGAACCACAGGACCACCTGAGCTGCTGAGTCTCCACAGTGGGAGTGGGATGGAGGAGTTTGGGGTGCACGCTGGCGGATTTTGTTAAGAATAACATAATTGGAACATTTTTCTGCACATCAGACCCCTCTTCCGGTCGTGGTGGCTTCTCCTCGTATCTGGCCCAACTTCTCCAAGTGCTTTATTTTGAAATTATGGAATTGTTTGGGCTTGTTCACACGACGTATTTGATCCTTTTTACGGATCCGTTTTTGAGGAGTGAAAAGCGGATCCGAAAAACGCAACAGTTGATACTTTATTTGGATCTGTATTGTATGCTTTTCGAGTTGCGTTTTACGGATCCACTTTCCGGATGTCTCTAGTTCGCTCTCTAGTTCGCTCTCAGCAGCACTTCACCTTCTCCCATCCATCCATCCCCCTGCAGCACCTCACCACCAATGCCCCGTCCGGCTGCCAACTGCGCTTTTCGCATCCGCTTTCCGGATGCAAAGCGCCGCTGATACGTACCCAGAGTGTGGAGCGCTTTTGGACAGGTGCCAAAAGCGCACTCCATTATTCCCTATGGGCTTTCCCTTGCGTAAACCGCAATAAGAATTGACAAGTCAATTCTTAAAGCGGATGCGAAAAGCGCAGTGCAGAAGAGCTCTCAAAAGCGCATCGGCGATCTCCCGTGAGAACAGCGATGCGCTTTTGCCATTGAACACAATGTTAATCACACTGACAATTGTTAGATCCGTTTTGCGGATCCGTAAAACGGATCACAAAAACGTCGTGTGAACAAACCCTTTCAGCGTAAAAAAAAACAAACCCATATTCCTGAGATCAAGAAACTGCAACTGTTTCATGCTGCCCCTCTTTTCCTTTAACACCTTACCAACGATTGATGTACCGTATATTTGCATCCTAATGTCAGGTTTAATTATAGCTGAGAGCGCCGATCCCAGCATTTTAACCTAATGTTCAGAACGCGCAAGTGATCTGTGCCTGTGATGATTCGATCAGATAAAGCTGCATTTGTATTGCTGGATGACAGACTTACACTACCTGAGCCATCCTGCAAAGCCTTTAAGAGCAGCCATAATGCTGATGTTGCCTTCAGGGGAATAATTAGGATATGTTCACACGGCTTTTTTTTTTTTTTTTGTGAAGCTGCCTGTTTGGGAATGTGTTGGGTCTGTTTCACGTACGATTGCTGCAGCGTTTTTGGATCCAAAGTCGGATCTAAAAACGCCGAGTGAACGTACCCTTACTTTGACATCCCTGTTCTAGTAGGACTAAAATAAAGTAAAAGGTATTTTGTGTGTAAAATAAAAAATCCATTTGACCTCACAAAATTATCACAAATACCCATAACTGGTATTGTTGCCATCCTAACAACCCAAATAATGTTATTGCAACCACCAAGGGTGCCTACATATCATTCTGAAAAAAACAAAACCGAACAATAAAGAAAGTGTTGGTGTCCGAATATGGCGATTATGAAAATCAGTCTTTAAAAAAAAAAAAAAAAAGCTTAAAAGCAGCCTATACATATTTGGTGTCCCAGTAATCGTACCGACCCATAGAGTAGAGGTAATGCATTAGTGTTCCTGTATTTTTCAGTGGCACTGTTTTGGTGTACATACAACTTCTGCGGAAGAAACAAGCCTACATACTGCTATGTCAATGCGGGGAAAAAAATAAAAAAATTGGATGAGGAGAGGAAAAACCTGGTTCTTAAAGGGGTTGTCTCACAACATTGATTCATTTTACCTCAGTCCTGTTTTCTTGGTTTGATTTTGAATTTAAGGGTTGTGTTTACTGACTTCTATTAGGCTGCAATAGAAGCCAGGTCTGTAGCTATAGCAACCAGTGCTGGCAGCCTATCAGGATAGATTGAACAGGTCTGTAGCTATAGTGACCTGAGGAGCTGATGCAGCCCATACAAGAGGGGATATCTAGGAACAGGTAGGACACTGTTAATGGAGCTATTGTAAAGTGACTTGTTTTTGCAAGATCTTTAACCTAAAAAGCAATCCTTGTAGTGAGACAACCCTTTTAAGGCCAAAATAGGATTTTTTTTTTTCTTAAAGGGTTAATGTATATTTTTATTTTTGTTTCCCAGCCTGAAAGAATTGATCCTCCAGATCCAACCAAACCAGACTATGACATCCGAGCAGATGTGTGGAGTCTCGGCATCTCCTTGGTAAGATACGTTTTGAAAAGTCCAGCCACTGTTTGGGCTCTTTATCGATATCCAATATGAATTCTTCAGTGACTGGGACGTGTCTCTCTTCCATTCATTGCTCTTGTTTTCTATTAGGTGGAGTTGGCAACCGGACAGTTCCCATACAAGAACTGCAAGACAGACTTTGAAGTTCTCACCAAAGTTCTTCAAGAAGAACCTCCAGTTCTCCCTCATAACATGGGCTTTTCCCCACTGTTCCAGTCTTTTGTGAAAGACTGGTAAGTAAATTGTCCCGTGTATCTGGGTGTTTCGTAGACGGGTGGTCTACATATGAGTTCAGGGGGCATCTATTGTATTAACAGCAACAAAAATCACAGAAAAATGCAACTTAACTTAAAAACACGGACACACGGCCCATTTTGCGCACAAGACACAAAAAACCCCCTTTCCATAGGGGACTATAGAAATCCCAATACAACATGGGCGATGTTTGCCCATGCAGCACTGGGGCTTTTTCCCTTCTACGGGGAAGTTTTTTTTATTGAAAAATTAAACTTGTTTTCTAGATTTGATGCAATTATACTTTATTTTTCAGTCTCACAAAAAACAAGAAAAGGCCAAATCTAACCCGGTGAGTTACTTTGTAATTTTAAATTTTTTATTAGAGAAAAAGTAAGAAGGGGAATTAAAAAAACGGGGGGAAAAAAACTCATTTGGGGAAAAAGCAAAAAAAATTTTAACTTCCACCCCCCGGGCGCCCCATTTTGAAGCTTCCAAACCCTGCCCCGTCATTTTGCATCGGGATCGAGCACAAGTCTCTCCCTTGCGTCAGGGTTAGAACCTTGAAGTTAGGAGGGGAGGATCCAGAGGAGCTCGATCAGCAGTGGCGAGCGACTGGGAGGGAAGTATGACCTTCATTGTTCCACCTGCCTTCCCTAACTTGTGGGGAACAGCGGATTTTTTTGGGGGTTCAGTATTTAAATTTTAAAAAAAATGCCTGAACCCCGGTGCCCATTCCGCAATAGAAAATTCGTAGTGTATTCTCCACGGATTGGATTTTCTACTGTAGAGTTTCTTAACCACAAACCCTCCGCCGGAAGACGGAACATGTTCTACCTTCGAGTAGATTCCCATAAGGTCAATGTACTGGGCCCGCAGGAAATGCAAAAACTGACCGTGGTTTTTAGCACAAACCAGCACCAAAAACTCCAGTACAGCAATGTTCTAATACCCTCAGATTTTGGACAGCATTTTAACATAAGCCTTACAACACTGGGACAATTTGAGTTGAATTAATTTTCCTCTGCTCCAGTAACGTTTTAAAGGGGTGTTTTCCCACACGTGGTTTAAAAAAAAAAAAAAAAATTTTTGGTCCCTTTTTTGGGATGCCTTTTTTGTGCACAGATGCACAGCATTAATTGCTGCACCTTTCTGCACAAAAAACGTACCCAAAACGCAGGTGCATGTGAAAGCACCCTAAGGGCTTGTTCACACGGCATTTTAACTCTGTGTTACATCCGCTTTTTAGATCCTCCTGGGACACAGGACGGACCCAAGACGGTCAAAACAATGCAGTGAGATGATCCCTGGGCAATGGGGAACACGCAGGGGGTTTCACATAGAGATCCCCCGCGGTTTCCCTCCTGCCTGTCTGTTCCGTCTTTGAAAGAAATGACATGCAATTCTTAAAATGCCGTGTGAGCAAGCCCTAAGGATATGTTCACACGGTCAAATTTCGGCGAGCATTTTGCGTCGTATTTGCCCTCTAATACGAACGTAATGCAAAATTACGTTAATCTACAGTTCTCATCGAGAACTAAGGATTACGCCTCCCCCCCCGCTCGTAAATCATCGTATTGTACGCGCGGGAGATAAATAATGTCATTTACTTGCGGCGAATATTCATACTAAATTGAGAAAAGGACAAAGTTCACTTATAACCTTATTTTTGGGGGGAAAAAAATTTGTAGAGGGCCAGTTTTGGGTCTCCCATCGAGGGGTTTTCAGGTTTGAAATGATTCCCTTGTTTTTTTGCAGGAGCCCCCCGTTCCCCGTCGTACGGAACAGGGGTAATGTACTTCCGGTTCCAACCATGGCTCAGACGGGAGTCCCCAAAGCCCACTCTTCTCAGTCCCCAAAATCTACCCTTTTTCATGGGTAGCTCGGCAGGGGGAAGGGGAACTCCCCCCCTCCCACACCGCAGATTGGTTTTTGAGCCCAAAAAATGGATAATCGTATGTTATGTGGTGTATTGGGGATTCTTCTGAACATTCTTCCTGCAAGGGGGGCTACTCCCACCCCTCCCATCTCTTCGTTTGGGGATATTTTTCCCTTTCCCCCCCTTTTTTAAAGTTCCCAACCGGGATGAAGAACCCCTTTTTAAATTAGAAATTTTCATGTCAACACATTTTGCCCTCCTTCTTTGGGCTCTGCATCGGTTTGGGAGGCCCCCGCTGGTGGAAACGCATCCGTCAGAACACACCACCTTTTTTTGTTGTGTTTTATGAACGATGAACTCTAAGCTTTGCTTTAGCAGCTTCTAAAATATGGAAGCCTATTTATCTGTTCGTATATTTTCCATGATGGGGAAGGTCTATATTTATTTAATTATGAAAGTTTGGCATGTTTGAGTCTCACCATAACCACCAATGAAAGGACTCGAAGCTTCGGATGTTTTTTTTTTTTAATTTTTCCTCCGATTTTTGTTGCCCCCCATGTACTTTTTTGGCCCCTCCACTTTCTATTGGAAAGTGGAAGAGGGACATTGCTTGTGACTAGAACATCAAAATGAGTAGAAAAGGGTCCTCTATGGATGACCATCTCAGACTTGGAGTCCAAGCCATGGTTTGACAAGTATGTGTTAAGCTCTTCTTATCCCTATCCGATACGGATATGAAATACAGAGGTTTATTCGAGCAGCCTTTTCAATGGCCTCCAGCCTTGTTCTGAAAATTGTCTATACAAGTTACCAGGAAAGGGAAACACAATGTATTTGGGCGGAAACGAAGAAAATTTTGGGACTCCTGGGGGTAGAGGCGGTGCACTGTAATATGCTGTGAAGACGTCTATTTATAAGGTTTATCTTTTAAAGGAAGGGTTTTTTGGGGGTGGGGGGGGTAAAGCTCTTTGGTGTTCCCCCAAAAAAAAGATAAGAAATGGGGTAGAGGAGCGGTTCTTGCCGCTAGCCTCCGCCACTCGGATGAAAAGGATGGAACCAATTTGACTTGTTGGGGGTTTTTTAAAATGCTTGCGAGGTGAGGGAGGGGGGAGAAAGCCTTGGACAGACCAAAAAAGACTGACCTCACGAACCTCCCTCAGGGGGAAAAGGGTTAATTTTGAATTCTTGGGCAGCTCTTTCAAAAAGCCCAAAAAGACTGGAAACATGCAAGTGAAACAGGGGCGGGAACGTCAAGTTCCCTTTTGGCTGGTGCTTTCGGAGTCGATGGCGTGTGAAAGTGAGAAAAGCGCAGCGAATGTCTTTCTACCTGGAGGTCTCGGGCAGGAAGTTTTTACCATGCGTGGTCTCGGCTACAGAGTTGCTGATCAATGTTCTGCGTGTCTTCAGGACTGTTCATAAATGGGTCTATAGATGCAGTTTTAATGCATTATCCGTTAATTAAATGCCAGATCAATTTGTGACTCCTCCTTTCCCAGGGGGGCGGACCAAGAGTTTAAGGGTTTGGGGGGGCTTAATATGACTGTACCAAAGCTACATGGTGGATTGGGGGGGGCCAAGGGGATTCCCACCGGGTTTTTAAAGTCTGAACAATTACTCACATTTTTAGCAGTATTGCCGTTGCACTGTTTTGTAGTGTGGGGGTGTGTGTATGTGTGTTTCCTCTCATATTTTTTTCCCCCCCTTTTCCTTTTCTCCTTTCTTACTCCCTTCCTTCTTTTCTCATCTTTTTCTCCTCTATCCCTATATATCCACTCTACTATTCCTGTTGCATGTGTCCAGCTGGCTTTTCTGCAGGGGAGGCCATGGTTGAAATAAAACCCGCTAAACACTTTAACTGGGGTCCAGTTTGGGGTGATGTTTAAAATTTTTTGCTAAATGTTAGCCGGGTTTTACCCCCTTTGAACCCCATTAGCGTCCCCTCTGTCAGTAGAGCGTGCATTTATATTTCTATAGGAAGCTGATACCAGACCCTTCTGGAGGGCTTTTCCCTTTTTTTTAAAAAATGTTGTGCATTTAAAACCTTTTAAATCCTTTTTACGCACAGTCCCACCAAAAAACATAGCTCTAGCCCTTTAAGCTTGCTATTTATCAAGACTAGAATTTGTGCCTTATACAATATCATTTTTGGGTCTTCAAGTCAAAGTGGATTACATTTTTTTTTTTTATACAGTGGCACTTTGACTTAAAGGGGTTGTCTCACTACAAAGATTTCCTTTTAACATGGCAAGGAACAGTAAATGAAGACCTTTTCCAAAGTTATTGCTTTATTTCTTTTATTAATTTTTGGGGAACACAAATTTTTTTTTCCCCTGAGGGGGTCTCGGTTTCTATAGTTACCCACCTGCTCTCCTGCCTTCCCGTTTGTCTTATCGGAAGCAGGAATGAGTCATCCACAGGTTTGGGACGAACCCCCACAGAGACTTGTGTTTTTTTCTGATCTTTCAGACAAAAGACACTAATTACTACTGTTTTACTTTAGCTCTGAAGCTTCTCTTGACCTCGGAGCAGGAGATTTTCTATCAAATCTCGACTAATCAGCAGAAGTCTGAATACACGGAGCTTATTGCAATTAACCCAGACAAAAAAGGGAAAGACAGGGTGCATGAAGAAAGCTGCCTGCCTCATGAAACAAAAATTGAACCACCCCTTTAAGAGCGTCTTGACTTAAGAGTCTTTTGAGATAAGAGCAGTCGCTTGGTCCATTTTTTGCTTTCAGTTCAGAAGAACAGATGAAAATACAGCAGCTCCTGCTCAAACGCTCCTAATCTATAGCCATTTGTGAATTTTAAACAAGTAATCTGCTCTGCAAACCATCTGCCATTACAGCAACATTGTGTGAACCCACCCGAAGGGCCCGTTGACACGGCAATGCACAAAGACCGGTCGGATATTTGTCCGGTTTGTGCGCCGTGCAAACGGCAGCGGGGGTACAGCTTTTCTCCGCAATGAACGGAGAAAAGCCTTTTCCCATTGACATGCACATATTCCGTCCGAAAACCGGACTGAAGGATGTGCATGCATTAATCCGCCGGGCGGAAAACCTGTGCAGTGGGGACTGTTGCACGGGTTTTCCATAGAAGCCCGTTGTGCTCGTTTGCGGCCGGTTTTTCAGATGGTCTGCAAAACCGCAAACCGTCTGAAAAACCGCCCGCAAACCCGTGCCGTGGGAACATGCTCTAAGTAAAAGGGAAACAAACAGATAATTTAGGTTTAGTGACCTCCATCTCTGGAAGCATCTTCAACTGCCTTTTAAAGAGGAGTACACTTAAACTGGTTTAATTATTTCTGTACATTCTCTTTTGGTATACAGTATATTCACAGTGTACAAAAGACCAGCACCAGAGCTTGCGGTTGGGTTTGGTGGTACTTTAAGTTTAGTTCAATAGAACTAGTATAGCAGATGAGATATCCACAACTGAAGCAATAGTGGTACAATAAACCCGCTATGTAAGGTCTTAGGCCGCAAGAATTATAAAAAAATTTTTTATTTTTTTTTACTTTTTTAAAAGGTTCAAATTTATTTTTTGTTAAATCTGTTAATTCTAACCATAAATATGTCTTTGACACTGATTTTAGCCAGAGGAGTTTGGTTTGGAAACGGATATGTGGCCATAAATTTTGGGGAGGGTGGATTACCGTTTTAATGGGAAAATTGTAAGTTGTCACAGCTTAAAAAGGTTTTCTTGCTACAAAGATCATATCTGTAATTATGGGGACAGTAAAAATAAGCACTTAGGTAATGCAAAGCAATTGCAAGTCATTTAGTATAGCAGATGTGCGTGGGGGGGCCGGCCCCATTGACATTCATTACTCGGGGCGCTTATTCGCCACATGCAATTGACATGTCACTTATCTCCCTGCTCGTACAATACGGTCATATTGTACGAGCGGGTAGAGGAGGCGTAATTAGAGATGGGCGAATTTCTCAAAAATTCGATTCGCCGACTTCGCCAAATTTTCCGCCAAAATTCGTTTCGGTCTCAGAATTACACGGGACGAATTCGCGTTAAAAACCAGCTGTTTCCAGGCTGCACAGAGCCTGCAGGGTTGTGTAGAACATTGCCGCCAATACTTAAAGTATGCAGGGGTGATTGGTTTGTGTCTTCATACAATGTTGTGTTTTAGTATGACACGCACTTGGACTGCCGCCCCGCTCTTAGATTCGCTTCACTATAAATTCCCTGGGCACTTAAGAGGGCAAAACTCGGACCAAAAAACCTCAAGCGGATTGTGAGCTGATAATAGTCATGCCAGCGAAAAGCTGAAAAAAACAAGCTGAGAGCTCAGGTAGGCAACATTAGTGACCATGTGGAGGTGGTCGGCGGCAGCCACAGCAGCATGAGGTCAGAGTGTGGCACAATGGAACATTATGGAGGTGGCAAAAAAGGGAAGGAATGGCCACAGAGTGGCACAATGACAGAGTGTGGAGGTGACGGCAGCAGCAGCAGGAGGTCAGACCCGTGGCTCAATGACAGAGTGTGGAGGGGGTGGCAATACCGTCCCTGGTAAAGATGGTTGGTGGCTGATGGAGATACTGTCAAGCAGATGTGTGGCATCAGGGGTTAAGGGCAGCATCAGAACTGAATAGTGGATGCTGAGGGCAGGTAGTTTGAACGCAGACTCATTTCTCAAAGTTTGGGGGAGGCGTCATGGTTGATGTATTCTGACGCCTAAGGCAGTGGTGTGTGGAAATCCTGGCCGATCCACGCCTGATGCCACACTACTGGCCGGGCAGGACAGCTTCTCCATTGCATACTCGGCAAGTTGCGGCCCACCACATCAGTTTGGCTGCCCAGAGTCCAGCGGATCTTCTAACGGGGGTGGCTCAGGGGGCAAGAGTGCTGTCAAGTAGGCCAACCTCCTGTTGGGTCAGGGACTGCTCCAGGTCCTGCTGCTGCTGGCGACTGCCCTCCTCACTAGGCGGGTTGAAGGAAGCTGCTCTTCAAGTGACTCCAGACTGAGGTTACAGCTGATGGAGCTGGTGCTGACTCTACCCACCTCCCTCCCCCAGCGCCGCGCAAGTAGTACGTAGTGCTGAGGAAACCCTGGTCACGTCCTTTCAGAAAAGGGACGATGCCGCAATAGGTAGCGGCCACAACCTGGAACGCTATGGAGGATTTCCCTATGGTAATTGAGTTTGTCCCTCCTCTCAGCAGCTGGGAAAAAAGGCTTCCATTTTGGACCGGTTTAGAGAGGGTCACAATGGGTGGAGAGCCAGAGTCATCCCTCTGATGGATTGTGATATTCGGCTGTCACTAGCAGGCAAATAAGCATTGCTGGGGACCTTACTGCTCACCAAGTGACTCCGATAGGGAACTCCTGCCTCCATCTCCCACTGTATACTGCCACGTGGTGGGGAGTCATAGCTCGTCTTCATCATCTCCATTTACCTCCTATCCTGTCACCTGGGTAAGAAAATACACTCATTTCACCAGGACAATGATTGTGCTCCCATAATGTCGCCTCCTCCCTCCAGTTTCAGTCCCCACCGGACTCATTGGCCCGCGAGATGTTGTCGCCCACTCTCCAGTCCCTGCCCAGACAGATTTTTCAGCATTGCGTTACCAGGATTGAAGCAGTGGAATGACGTATTCCTCCCGTAGTCCTGGTGACTGACAAATATCGTCGCTGCTCGAAATGGCCTCAGCAAACGGCAGGTGTGACGCATGAGCTGCCTCTGGCTGACAATCAAAAGTGAACATGGGGGGGAAGTACTCCTGTCAGCCTGGATCATTCAAAAAAATCGTTAATGGACTTTCTGACTGTTATACAGTCGGTCCAACATGTGCAGGCTGGGGGAATTTCAAGGGGTGGGAAACATCCACATATCAGTTGCTGTGTTGGGGGAGGCCGTTCTGCACGCTGCAAACCTCGAGGAAGGGTTTGTCCTGGCTTTGTCTCGATATGGAATAAAGTGCATGCACAGTTTCCTGGCTTTTTCAGATCTTCTGAAGATCGTGGAAGACTTCAGGAACCTTCTTCACAACCAGATTGAACCACATGCGCCATGCAGGGCAATCTGGACATCCCTCCTGGTGCACGGGACACATGTTACTCCCATTGTCGTCACCATGGTTCCCTGATTTGCAGTTGGCGCGGGAGAGAAGAAAGAAAAGCCACACATCGATTTCTTTGCTGCATGACGCGGAGCAGAGCAGTTCTCTCCTGTGTGACTTCGGTTCGCCCCGAGGCAAGCCAGGTGTAGAACTGCGTGACAACCGGTGTTTGTGCCCTAAACATGTTGGTTTGATGAGCAGTACTTGTGAGGCTGAGGGGCGCTCGCGGGGGTGGAGGAGGTCGGAAGGGGACATTGGGGCAGGAGCCGCAGTTGACATCGGTGGAGGAGAAAGCGGCGTCTCCTGTCTCCAAGTTGCTGCGTGTGCCTGGGCAGGAAGCACATTCACCCAGTGGGCAGTAAAAGGACTTGTACTGGCCCTGACGTAGTTACAGCTCAGACGTCCGCGCTGCCGTGCCACATTGGAACAAAACCGAGATAAGTCTTAAGGACTGGCCCCACCTTCTGTTCTACATATTTATGAGGGCTGGTACTGCCTTGTTGGAATAGTAAATTACGGCTTGGAACTCTCCATCTCGGCTCGGCAACAAGACCTGTAGTTCATCCTGAACGGTTGCACCAGAGTCCACCATTTGGAAAGGGAAGGGAATGCAGTACCAACAACTTGGACAGGAGCACGGTCAGCTGCTGCACCTTGGGATGGTTGGACGCATACTGTTGTTTTTGCAATCGCATCGTTGAACGATTGCTGGCGGATTGGTGCGAGGAAGCAGAGCATCTGGACCGGGAATGATGGCAAAAGAGTGAAAACAGCTCCCTTCTGCAGACGGTGGTGGATTGCCTTGACTGGCAGCAATGGGATGCGTTGCCTCCTGGGCGGCTGCTGTTGCTGCGGCGGCAGGGATGGACGAACCACCATCTGACAGTTTTCTCCCAGGCCCACGGATGGTGGGGGGGGGACGCTGCATGTGTTGATGAGGGCCGTGGTGCCAAATTAGCTTCACTGGGCACACGCTTTTTCACCTTCTCTGTCACAGTTTACATATAAAAAACACTCCAGTTCTTAGGGGCTTGTTCACAGCTCAATGTCTGCTGAACTTAACAGGAACCCAGTAGCTAGCAACTTTGGCATTTTTGCTAACTGGAAAAAGATCACAGGTGCAGCTAATTGCTCGAGGCAAGATGAAAAAACTGCCAACCAACTTAGACACCTATTCACACCTTGACATGCAGAAAAGATTCTAAATACTACCCATATTGGCATCCCTCCGGTGTTTTAGCAAAGAATTGCACACCGCCCCGAGTATCTGATTTTACCCGCCCAACGCTCCGCCAAATGAGTGACTACTACCGCCGATGCCCTCGCTGGGCCCCTGTTGCGCTTACTTTCTTGGACCTGCGAAGTGGGTTTTTTACCCTCGTGGCTCCGCTTGCGCTCCCGACCTCACACTGCGGCTATCCTGCTGAACTTCATTGGCCACACGACCCACTTGCTGGCTTCTGCGCCACGGTAAGTGATGCCACTCTTTCTCCTGACGTTGATGAAGCTTGACTCAACCCCGGCTCCCAACGTGCGGTCGGCTAAATCATCATCTATTTGTGTTTCCATCGTCACTGCTGTCATCACCCGGTCTTGGTATGCCGAGGCTGACCCCTCACAAACATGACCCTCCCATGCTACTCTCCACATCTTACTTGCCGCCCTCCTACTGCAAGAAACTGGGATATTGACCCCATTTCTCGCTGCCAGTAGCTGCTGACTGCCCTCCTCAAATTGTTCGTTCCTCGTGGTATAGTGGCAGCTGAGCCCAGACACATCGTAGATCCTCTGGTGAAGGGAAACCGGATGGGAGACAGTGGCGGGCTTGAGGGACAGGTGGGGCGCTCTGACCTGCTCCCGGGCCATGCCAAATAATGGTTGTGTCTGAGGTTCCCACCGACTCTTGGCTAGGGGTTGTCGATGTCATCTGGGAGGAAGTGGATGACCAGTCAACCAATCAAGAAACATTGGGTTTGCTGAACAACAACGCCCGCTAGTGACAAGCCGGCAGTTGTGGCCTCACCGAGTGACCCCTGCAGCGACGTCCCCTTGCTGCTGCTGCGACCTGGGCCTGGAATGTTTTTGCCTCTGCCACTCGCAGGTGAAGAAGCCTCCCACCTCTGTATGACATATGTTTGTTCTAAAAATTGTAAACAGACACTGTTTGGATGATGATATCTGTATATTGATAAATACAACCTGTATTTGACTCTCAAATGAACACACTAAGAAGCTTGGGTACCCTTGGATATAATTGGCTCACAAATGAGCAAGGAAAATTTGACTCTGTATGTGCCGTTTTAAAAACAGTGTATTTTACTGAATATTAAAAGCACCAAACAGGCTTATTTATCCTTCGATATAAATCTATGCTACAGGAAAATGTCTTCTTTGGCGGGTGAAAACAATTTTTCTTTTACTAAGTCAACTGCAAAAAAACACTTAACCCTTGGATGTAAATTGCACAAAATAAATGTGCTGCCAACAAATTACCTGCTTTGTTGGTGTTTAAAACGGCGTGTTTGTATTTTACGGAACACAACAACAGGAAAAAATCGCGTAATTAACCTTCGGATATGAATTTAAATGCTACAGGCAAAATTTCTTATTTGGCGGTGATAAAGAACTTTTCTTTAGCCCACCCCGAAAGCAAACAACGCAAAATTTAACCCTTGGGTCTAAATTGCGCAAAATAAATGAGCAACCAAAAAAGAAGTGGGATTTGAATAGTAAAAACGCTTTTCTTTTAAAAAAATACAAAAGGAAAAAGGCTTAAAAAAACCCTTGGATAATTTAATTTTGCTTGACAGATACAATTAAAAAGTAATGCACTGTAAAAGGGGGCCCCCACTGGACCCTTTAGTTTTCCCAAAACACCAAAAAATCAAATTAAAAACTAAAAGAAACAGTCCTCTGAGACAAGGTGAAAAACCCCCCCAAAAAATTTGCTGTAAAAAAAATGATTCTTTAGTATCAGCTATCATAAGCAGCCCCGGCAGCACCTTCCCCTTATCATACAGTGAGAGGGGGGTAAAGAGCTCCCAGCGTCGGCCCGGACTTAAAATAGTGCGGTGATGTCCCCAGAATCCCGCCGGCCCCCTTTATTGGCCCCTCAAAACTCTGCACCTGTCAAGCCCGGGGTATGCCCCCTTTTTTCCCCCCAGAGTTCTTTGCCCCATGGAAACGGCATGTGGGTCGCAGGCCCTTTTATCAATTAAAAAACCCCGCTTTGTTCCCCCCCAATCAAACCCCAAAAATTCGGGCTTTTTTTTAGAACCCAAGTTTTTTCCCGGGAAAATTTTAAAAAGAATTACTTCGTTAAATTTAATTTTGCCCAAATCTAAAGGGGTAATCCAAAGTTCTCTATGAAAAAACCCATGAATTACCGTAATTTGCGCCCCCGAAAATTTCCCCGTGTGAACATACCCTTAAAACTCTGTAGGCTTGTACACTACAGACTATAAATTTCCTGCAGTTATGTCACTGTAACAGGAATAGCAAAGCCGATATGTCAATCACTGCTATAGAATTAGCCACAGCCTGACCAGGAAGTGTGAGTCTGAAGCTGCCTGTGACTCTGTGAAACAGCATGGTGAGAACATCTATTTAAAGAGGTTTTCTCACCATGCAGTTTCATAGGCAGCTTTAGAATCACACATGCGGTTCAGGCTGTGGGCGGGTCTATAGCAGTGATTGACACATCCGCTTCCAAGCTATTCCTGTTATACTGCCAATGAGTGCAAGAGACTTATAAAGTGTTGTACTCAGGCTCCAGGGCTCTAAAGGCTGTTTACATGGCTAAATGAGGAGCTTTCATAGTCAGTTACTAGAGATAAGAGTAAGCGAGTGAGTGACAGCAAGGAAAAGTCTTCAATTATCTGTCCCTATATGGTAAGTTAATCATTGTAGTGAGAAAACCCCTTTAAGCTTGCCATGCATATTACATGTAAATCAATGTGAATTGCTATTTTAGCTCTGCTGAAAGCTGTAGTTGTCCTGCTGAGAACAAAATTGAATTGTGTTGCACTGCACCTGCTATCTGACCTGCTGATAGTATGTTATAGAGCAGGAGCTGAGCAGATCGATTATATTGTTCTGTGGGTAAAGACTCAGTAGAACTTTTATTTTGTTTATTTATATCCCTGCTTATTCTGAGTTATGGAGTCCAGTAGGCGGGGTTATCAGTGACTGACGGCTATCTCTGTATGCACACTATGTGGAAGCCTGTCAGTCATTAATAGCTCCTCCTACTGGACTGCACCATCCAGAATAAATAGGGTTTAAAAGAATAAAATACAAGTTCTACTGACTCTTACTATACATCAATCTGCTCAACTTCTCTATAATCTGATGCCAGCAGATCGGAGAGTATGTTCAATGTGAACGGTTCACTGTAAGAACACAGGGCATTATTTATCAAAACTGTTGTTGTTGCCCATAGCAACCAATCGGAGCGCAGCTTTCATTTCTTATACTGCACTGGGAAAATGAAAGCTGAGCTCTGGTTGCTATGGGCAACAGCCATAGTCTTATTCCTAGCCAGTTTTGATAAGTGAGGCCTATGATAATAATAGGGCGGTTGAAAGATTAAAGTTTTATAGCCAACCTCACTCACTCGAGTGAGGTTGGTTGCTTTAAGTTAGTAATAAAGTTTAATCCATACAATCCTTTGTTTTTTTTGTAAAATATACAAAGATATTGAAATTTTTTTAAAATCTTCACAAAATTTGGATAAGAAAGTTATTCCACACAAAATAGTTTAGAACTAGCATCCACCATGTGTCAACTGTAGGTTGGCATCATTTTTTTTAAATATCTTTTTATTTCTTTACAACATTAAGGGGCTTAGAAATTTAGTAGTAATTTTTCAACATTTTCAAGAAATTTTTTTACTTTTTTTTTTTTTTTTTTTTTATATAAAGGGACCAGTCCAGTTCGGCTTGTGTGTTAGTTAAACACATAAATGACTCCATCTAAGAAACTACACTCCTTAAAGTATTCAAAAAAGCATTTTGGAAGTTTATTACCCCTTTAGGTCTTTCTGTAGATATTAAATTTTTATTCAGTGGAACACGGTAGATGAGACCAGGGAAATACAACTCAGCATAGATTCCCTCAATTCTGCTGTTTTTAGAGATATCCCATATGTGGTCCTAGAGCACTATTTGGCTCAAGTCTAAGAATAGGAGGAGCACTTACTGGACTTTGCGGTCTCATTTTCATTACAATTTCCGTTAAGCACCATTTCAGGTTTGCAGACGCCCTAAGGTGCTAAAACTTAATAAACACCCCTAAAAAGCCCCTATATTGGAAACTACACCCCTTAAGGAATATATTTCCAGGGGTGCAGTGAGTATATCGACCCCACAGGTGTTCCAAACAAAAGTTAGCGTTAGGCTGTGAAAATGAAAAAAAAAATTTTTTGCCAACAATCTGCAATTTTAGTTGAAAATGTTATATTTTTACAAGGAATCCTGGGAAAAAAAGAAACCCAAAATTTGTGACATAATTTCTTCCACGTTCAGCAATACCCTAGATGTGGGTGTAAACTGCTGTTTGGGCGCATGTCAGGGCGTATAAGGGAGGGATTGCTATTTGGCTTTTGGAACGCAGATTTTGGTGGGGCCATGTCGCATTTACAAAGCCCTCAAAGTACCAGAACAGTTGAAAACTTCCAGAAGTCACCCCATTTTGGATTCAACACCCCTCATAGATCTTATCTAGGGGTGTATTGTGCATTTTGTGCGCACAGATGTTCCACAGTTTTTTTTTATTCTTTTTTTTTTTTTAGCATTGGGCCATGAAAAGTGAGGAACAACGTAGTTCTACCATGGTTTTTTAGGGCTTTGTTTTTACAGCATTCACCGTGCGGTGTTAGTGACAGGATAACTTTACTCTGCGGATCGATGCAATTAAAATGATATAAATTTTATATTTTTTTTATATTTTATTACTTTTACATAATAGAAATACATTTATAAAAAAATGTTTCATAGTTCTTTTTTTTAGCATTGGACCATGAAAATGGGGGGAGAAAAAATTTCGGCTTATTTACAGTGTTCGCCGTGTGTTATAGCTGACAGGATAACTTTAGTGTGCGGGTCGGTACCATTCCAATGATATACATTTTATATAATTTTTTATGTTTTAGCACTTTTACACAATAGAAATGTTTATAAAAAATAGCATTTTATGTCTTCATAGCCTGATAGCCATAACTTTTCTTTTTTTGTATATGGAGCTTATTAAGAACTTGTTTTTCGGGGGATGAGTTGATTTTTTTATTGGTACAGAGATACTCCCTAATTTACTGGGGTTACCTTCCAGAAAAATGTGATGGATAACGGAACGACGGATAATCAGGAATAGTTACATAGTTCGTACGGTTTAAAAAAGACGTGTCCATCAAGTTCAACCAAGGGTGGGGAAAATGTGTGTGAAGGGAGGGAGACAAGGACTTTAAGCCCCGCCTCACCACTGGTGAATGCCCTGAAACCCAAAAGGCAAGAACCAATCTGCTCCAGTAGAGACACCATATCTGACCCGAGAGCCTCCACCAGCCAGGATCCCGAATTTTACATAGTACGTACGCATTAATATCTTAGTTTCAGTAGTTATCTAGCTTCTTAAACTCTCACAGTTCCTCGTGACCAGCTCCTCAGGCGGCTATTCCACAGATTCACAGTTCTTACAGTGAAGAAGATTTTTCTCCTCTGGAGATTGAATCCTTTTTTCTCTAGAATGTCCCTTCTTCTTTTGAGGGGACTTTACTTGAAATAATTTTTCCCCATACTTTTTGTAGGGACCATTTATATATTCATGTCCCCCTGAAGCCGTCTTGTCTCAAGACTAAATAAGTTCAATTCTACTAACCTCTCCTCATAACTAAGATGCTCCATTCCCCTTATAAGTTTGGTTGCTCGTCTTTGCACTCTCTCTAGCTCCATTACATCTCTTCTATAAACTGGGGCCCAGAACTGAACAGCATATTCTAAGTGAGGTCGCACCAATGCTTTTTACAGGGGTAGAATGACATCCTTGTCCTGTGAGTCCAGGCCTCTTTTAATACACGCCAATATCTTACTTGCCTTAGAGGCAGCTGACTGACACTGCATGCTGTTCTGTAGTCTATGATCTACAAGAACGCCCAGATCTTTCTCAACGAGCGATTCTCCAAGTTTCTCCCCCTAGGACATATGATGCCTGCAGATTATTTCTACCCAGATGCAGAACCTTACCTTTATCCACATTGCACCCCATTTGCCAAGTGGATGCCCAAGCACTCAGTGTGTCCAGGTCTGCTTGCAATTTATGAGCATCTTCCAGTGATTGCACTACCCTGCATAGCTTGGTGTCATCTGCAAAAAAAAGCAGGATACAGTAAAAGATGTGGCTTTATGGCACCAACTAAAGTAGCTTAGTGACTAAGAGATGGTTGTATACTCACTGATATTGAATGTGAAGTGATGTAACTGTGAAGCAAAATGACGGATAACGAGTTTTTTTGCAAGGTTGATGTAACGGTGCAATGATGGGTACCAAAGCGATGGGTAACGGGGTATTACTGTACCGTTATGGAGTGCATATGATGCTTTGATCGCTTTTTATCAAGGATTTTGTGAGGTGAGGCCATAACTTTTTATTTTCTGTATACGGAGCTGTGCATTGGCTTGTTTTTTGTGGGATGAGTTGATGTTTTTATTGGTATCATTTTTGGGGGGACAAGGCTTTTTGATCGCTTTTAAATCTGTTATTTGGAAGCCAGGGTGAAGAAAATACAGCAATCCTAGTAGTGTGTTTTTTTAATTATCGCTCACCGTCCAGTATACAGCATACTATTATGTACAGCAGTACAAGTGGTTGCGTTTCCTAGTGCTCAAATAGCCTAAGGGGATTAATTGTTAAAGTAAAAAAAAAAAAATTATTAAACCAATTCACTCCCCCTTTTACAAATAAAAAAGTGTACCCATAATTGGTACCCCCGCATTTGTGAAAGTCCAGTCTATTAAACTATAACATAATTTACCCAGTAAGCTGAACACCTTATCAGAAAAAAAAATTCCAAGGCATCAAAATTGTGGGTTTTTTGGTCATTTCACATCCTCGAAAAATTGGAATAAAAAGTGATCAAAAGCGACACGTATCCCAAAATGGGACCAATAAAAACTACAGTTCATCCTGTAAACAATGAACCTTCACTCAGGGCCGTAGACTGAAAAACAAAGTTATTGGTCGTAGAAAACGGCATTTCAGCCCCCCCCCCCCCAAAAAAAAAAAAAAATATATATATATATATATTTTTAAGAGTACTAATACATAACAAAACCTCTACAAACTTGGTATCGACCTGCAGAATACAGATGACCTATCATTTATACCAAAGAGTAGACTCCATAAAAACTAAACCACTGCAAATATTGCACAATCATTGTTAATTTTTTATGTTCTACCCAACATGGAATTTTTTGGGATTTCCCAGTACATAATTTGTTATAGTCAATGGCACCATTAAAAAGTGCATTTTGTCCTGCAAAAAACAAGCCCTCAGATGACTGTGTAGACAGAAAAAAAAAAGAAAAAAAGTTACGGCCTTGGAAGGCAGGCAGCAAAAATCTAAAACCAAAAAATCCCCAAAATAAGCTGCGACCTGTAGAGATGAATGTTGTTTATAACCAGGTTCAGAATGATTGAGTTTGTGGCAGTTTTATTTTTTTAGGCCAGTATATCTTTTTATACCAACTTGTTAGCTAATATACTTTGCAAAAAAATTCCATGCCAGAAGTGTGGGGTAATTTTGCTGCATGTTGCCCAATGAGCCACAAAATTTTCTGAAACAAGACTGTCTCAAATTACAAGTGCCGAATTTTGTCGCATATAAGGACTTAGCAAAAGAGAGGGTTTAAAGGCTTGTAATCAACGTATTTAAAATAGTTGTCCTGCCAGGACTTATAGGCATCAGAGAGCGCCAAGCACTCAGGATCCCCTCTCTTATTAGCCATATTTTAAACAGTCAGGTCACATTATTATGACCACTTCCTACTGTTGTTGTTAGCAGCACACAGCTCAATCAGGAAGTCGGGTGGGGTGAGCTATATTGGTGGGAACATGAGGTTTGTGGTTGGCTGTCGACACACACATTGCTCTGGTGACTAAAGTGGCTCATGAGTGGACAAATGGCGCCATTGCAAATAAGCGATGTGGAAACTGCAGAGAACTACGCGCCATTAATGTGAGAGGTGAATACAGGCTACCCAAGTATTCAAGGCTGATGGACATACTACAGTAAAGCAGCTTGCCACGAGACGTGTAAATTCAAGAACACTTAAGTGAATCTTACTGTGTATGGGGCCCCGAAGCAGACAGATCTCACTACACCTCTGTTAACCAAGTGACAATTTTTCCAGCAGTATCAGAATTGGACCTGTGCTGATTGCCAAAGGGTTGTCTTCGTCGATCAGTCACGTTTCCTGCTTCATAAAAAGGATGAACATTGGCAAAAAAATATCAGAGAACAAACACCCTGCAACCATTGCTGGAAGAACACAAGGTGGTGGTAGCTTTATGGTCTGGGGCATGTTTTTGTGGCATGCTTGGGACCACTCATCCGTGTGGAAGACACTCTCAACCGATTTGGGTCTGAATCCATCATTGCAGATCCCGTACACCGATACATGCTGAATGTCTTCCCTGGGGACGATGGTATCTTCCACTAGGACAGAGCTAGAAATGTCTGACATTGGTTGGAAGAGCAGGACCAAGACTTCCAAGTAATACCCCTAATACTCCAGACTTGGAACCAATTGAGCATCTGTGGGAGCCCCTGGATGGTGGTGTTGGCTCTATGGACCCTCCAGCATCTGTGGGGCCCCTGGAAGGTGGTGCTGGCTCTATGGACCCTCCAGCATCTGTGGGAGCTTCTGGATGGTGGTGTTGGCTCTATGGACCCTCCAGCAGCTGTGGGAGCCCCTGGATGGTGGTGTTGGCTCTATGGACCCTCCAGCAGCTGTGGAGCCCTGGATGGTGGTGTTGGCTTTTATGGACCCTCCAGCAGCTGTGTGATCCCTGGATGGTGTGTTGGCTCTATGGACCCTCCAGCAGCTGTGGGAGCCCATTGATGGTGGTGCTGGCTCTATGGACCCTCCAGCATTGTTGGGGGCCCCTGGATGGTGGCATTGGCTCTATGGACCCTCCAGCATCTGTGGGAGTTCATTGATGGTGGTGTTGGCTCTATGGACCCTCCAGCAGCTGAGGGATAGAGTCAACATAGTTCTGAGTACCTATGGCAACCTACTAGGATCTTCCTGAGACCTTCCCAGCTCATCTAGCTGCACACAGAGCTTACTCTGTATATTAGATGCTGGTCATAATAATGTGACTTGACTGTGTATCCCTTCGTTAAAGGTAACTGTCAGATTGGACATTTAAAGGTATGATGGTGCTGATGATGCAGGTGTGGACTTCTAGTTTTCAAACTCTATTTGACATCTGCTCATGGGACAGAGCGAATTTGTGGGTTGTAGAGCTCATTAAACAAATCTAAAAATACAGGAAATGTCCTTCATAATCTCTGACCTGGGTCTGAAATGAGGAACTATCACTCAGATGTCCCCCACAGTAACGGCTGATGTTACCAGAGCCTCCTGGACTGGAACGTTGAGGTCTCATAGGTATTGTGGTGACACCCAGAGAAGATCTGTGTGTATAGTTACCAGGCAATGTGTTAGTCATTTACATTCCAGCCTTGGGTGACTTGAAAGTGTCATGGCCCCCGGCTTCCTGAAGTCATGGATCTCCATCCTTCTACCATGGTCATGCTGGCTGAACGCATCATATTTGAGCAACATTTATCTCAGTTGCTTTTTGAAGCCCATCCTTGACTTTACTCCATTTGTAAAAAGCAAATAAAGTGAAGGTAAAGTGAGCATTCGCTCAATGTCAGGGGGATTGTGGCCATATGCTCTCATAACACGGTTATTTTAAGCCGGTCTTCAGTAACTGTAGCTGACGGCTAAGGGTATTATCTCCTTGCTGGGGAAAAAAATTCCAATTGCAGTCCACTTGAGGCCTGCAGCAGGTTTTGGATTCTGCTTCATGTTGTTGAGTGGAATCATCCAATACCTTTACACACATCTCAAAACCCGATGTTGACCAGCTTTCTTACTGCTTAGTTCCCCCAGCATGTTTTAAAGGGGTTTTACCACTAAGTAAAATTGATGTGAGAAGTTTGCAAATTAAATAGTGAACATTTTCACCGTTCCTCATTATTAAAAATTCTGTAGCATTTTTGCCTTAGCTACTCACTTAGGGCGCATCCCCACGGGGCCGGTATTTTTCCTGTTTTGCGGCCATCCCCACGGCCGTGGGGGGGACGGCTTTTCTCCGCGATGAGCGGAGAACAGCCCTCCGCCCTTCCATTGAGAAGCACATCGTCCGTCCGGAAACCGGACGGAAGATGGTGCTTAATCTATGTTTTGCCGCCGGACCGCCAGCGGCAAAACCACCGGGCGGAAAACCCGTGCAGGGGGGACTGCTGCACGGGTTTTCTATAGAGCACAATTGTGCTATTTTTCGGCCGGTTTTTCAGGCGGTCTGAAAAACCGCAAACCGGCTTAAAAACCGGCCGAAAACCCGTGCAGTGGGGATATGCCCTTAGTGATCTATAGTGTACAGCTTGTCTCCAGGAGCTAAGAACGGGGACGAGAGCTCCTCAGTCCTGGCCGCACATGCTCAGACATCCTCTCCTCTCAGGCAGTTACTGTCAGTCTCTTCCCTGCTTAGTAATCACACACACTCACTGCTGAGCGAGTGTTCAACCCCAGGTGCTGTTATCCTCCTCCTGTCCTCTGTATACCTTAGTAATCACACACACTCATTGTGGGGTGTCGACCTATTTTTTTTTTTTTTCAAGGGCAACTTCAGCATCATGGTTGGTTAGGGAGCTTGGGTAGAGCTGTCAGAGCTGTGCCGTCGCCTGTGAGTTACTTAACAGAGCGTGTGCACTGGAGCTCCAAAGTCAAGATGGCGTCCACTTCATGCGCTGGCGCCTCTAACTGCGCCCTCCTGAGAAAGTGGAGAGCTGATCTTTTTGGGTCCAGATCTTTGCTCTCAGGAGCCACATAAAATGATGCAGTGGGCTATTTCCGGCCCACAGACCTTGAGTTTGACACCTGCTTTAAGTCAACCCTTAGGCTATGTTCACACGGGTTATTTCGGGGCGTATTTACGGACGTAATTACGTCCGTAAATACGTCCTGAAATATGTTTCAAATAATGAACAATTAGATTAGCATTGATTCCAATGTAAAATACGCCTCGTCGTTCACACGAGGCGTATTTTCGCAACGTATTTACGGGCGTAAATACGTCCGTAAATACGATCGTAAAATTAAGTCCCCTGTCACTTGAGGCGTATTTTGCAAGTAAATCCCCATAGTAAAGAATGGGGAATGTATTGACGACGTGAAATACGTGCCACACTTTGCGACACGTATTTGAAACGTATTTCGGGACGTATTTGCGGACGTAATATCGTCCGCAAATACATCCCGAAATACGTTTAACAAATAATGAACAATTAGATTAGCATTGATTCCAATGTAAATACGCCTCGTCGATCACACGAGGCGTATTTTCGCACGTATTTGCACGGCGTAAATAAGTTCCGATAAATACGATCGTAAAATTAAGTCCCCTGTCAATTATTGAGGCGTATTTGCGAAAAATTATCCCCTAGTAAAGAATGGGGATTGTATTTACGACGTGAAATACGCGCCACACTTTGTGACACGTATTTGAAACTTATTTCAGGACGTATTTGCGGACGTAAATCCGTCCGTAAATATGCCCCGAAATAAGCCGTGTGAACATAGCCTTACGGAGTGTCTCTTTTTGACTACATGACTTAAGTGTGACCATGTGGATGAATAATTACGTACTCCCACTCTCGAAAACTGAGCCAGGATCTCCGGCTACGGCCACCCGGCAGAAACAAAATACCGGTTGGATTCTGATTAAGAATCCGGATTGTATTTTATCGTCTTTTCAATGGTTTTGGGGCACGGTTCTGTTTGCGGATTCGCCCATCTCCTTTAACCATTGACTAGCCCACCTTCCGCCCGAAGACTGGACAAAAGATTGTGCATGTTCCAAGTTTTTCAGAATGTTGGCGGTGTGAAAATCCGTTCAGTGTAGACTACCTGGCGGAATTTCAATGAAAGTCAATGGGGATGGTTGCTTGTCAGTTATTAGACGATTTCCAAATTTGCAAACTGTCTGCAGATCCAACCAAAACTTGTTGCCACATGGACTTAACCTTATGTGTATGGGGCCCCGTAGCAGACAGACATCACTGCACCTCTGCTAACCCTACTGTGTATGGGGCCCCGTAGCAGACAGACATCACTGCACCTCTGCTAACCCTACTGTGTATGGGGCCCTGGAGCAGACTGATGTCATTGCATCTCTGCTAACCCTACTGTGTATGGGGCCCTGGAGCAGACGGACGTCACTGCCCTTCTGCTAACCCTACTGTGTATGGGGCCCTGGAGCAGACGGATGTCACTACACCTTTGCTAACCCTACTATGTATGGGGCCCAGGAGCAGACGGATGTCACTACACCTATGCTAACCCTACTGAGTATGGGGGCCAGGAGCAGACGGATGTCACTGCACCTCTGCTAACCCTACAGTGTATGGGGCCCTGGAGCAGACGGACGTCACTGCACCTCTGCTAACCCTACTGCGTATAGGGCCCGGAGCAGATGGAGGTCACTGCACCTCTGCTAACCCTACTGCGTATGGGGCCCCGGAGCAGACAGATGTCACTACACCTCTGCTAACCCTACTGTGTATGGGGCCTCAAAGCAGACGGATGTCACTGCACCTCTGCTAACCCTACTGTGTATAGGGCCCCGGAGCAGACGGATGTCACTGCACCTCTGCTAACCCTCTGCGATGGGGCCCTGGAGCAGATGGAGTCACTACACCTCTGCTAACCCTACTGTGTATGGGCCCCAGAGCAGACAGTTGTCACTACACCTCTGCTAACCCTACTGCGTATGGGGCCCGGAGCAGATGGAGGTCACTGCACCTCTGCTAACCCTACTGTGTATGGGCCCCAGAGCAGACAGATGTCACTACACCACTGCTAACCCTACTGCGTATGGGGCCCGGAGCAGATGGAGGTCACTACACCTCTGCTAACCCTACTGTGTATGGGCCCCAGAGCAGACAGTGTCACTACACCTCTGCTACCCCGACTGCGTATGGGGCGCTGAGCAGATGGATTTCACTTCACCTCTGCTAACCCTACTGGGTATGGGGCCCCGGAGCAGCGGATGTCACAACTACACCTCTGCTAACCCTACTGTGTATGGGGGCCAGAGCAGACGGATGTCACTGCACCTCTGCTAACCCTACTGCGTATGGGGCCCGGAGCAGATGGAGTCACTGCACCTCTGCTAACCCTACTGCGTATGGGGCCCCGGAGCAGACGGATGTCACTGCACCTCTGCTAACCCTACTGCGTATGGGGCCCGGAGCAGATGGAGGTCACTGCACCTCTGCTAACCCTACTGTGTATGGGGCCTCAAAGCAGATGGATGTCACTGCACCTCTGTTAACCATGGAGCCCCGGAGCAGACTGATATGACTGCAGGATATTTATTCATAGAGTTCAAGGAACATGTCAAGGGTCCTGGTTCTTGTATCCAGAGATTTGTGTTGAGCTGGTTCTTAACAACCGGGGGCCTCCATTAGGCTGATGCTTTAGGTAGCTCACAACTTCCTGAATAAGCATGGTCATAGGACATCAGGTTCATTCACCCCACCCAACCAGACCTTCTGCATATGAGAAGTGGGTGCTTTGAACATTCATCTTTCTGTGTTGATGCTGATTAGAGAGTAAGCCAAAACAGAGACCTAGACACTACCCACAGGAGCCACCATGAATTCCTGATCAGTGTGGGTCCCTCCTCATCCACCAGGAGTCCGGGAGTCAGCAGAACCCGACGTGCAAGTTCCTGCTCCATACATTTCAATGGAGAGGCGGCTATTTTTATGTCTGCCTCTTTTTAATAAAATCAATTGAAACTTACTATATTTTAGCTTTATTATTGGGAATTTATCTTCCTAATAAAACATGCAAGCAAGGACCAGTGAGTAACCTTCCACCATTACAGACAAGCCAATGTATTGTATGTTACTATTGTAACTGAGCTTATATTAGTAGTATTATGGGGGAAATGAAATTTGTACCAACTGAGCTACTAGCCAAGGCTGTAACTCCTTCACTCTGGTCCCTCAAATGCAAGTTACCAAGGAGGTTCTTATACTATAGGTCCTTAAAGGGGTTGTCCACCTTTTATATTGTTTTAATTTTTATGTATATAATAGGAAATCCTGCAATTTTTTAATAGACATGTACTAAAAATTCTGCTCCTGTACCTCTCTTATATGAGTGCAATAGGCCCTCATCTAGAAATGAAAGTGGTTACAGCCCACGTTCTTGCAAATAATAAGTAACTATGGAGTAAGCATGGCGTCTGTCATGTGACCTGGCAGTCAGACAGCAGCAGGGTCACATGGCATCTATGGGGGGAATGGAACAGAAATAATGGTGGAATAATGATAATTAATATGGTTATTTACTTGTGCAACTTTTGTCTCTTTAGGGGATGTTGTGATGTTAATGGTGCTGAGCTGTCAAGCTGCTATGGGTTGTGGCAATAGGGAGGGTGTAATGGAAGATCAATGAAAAAAAAAAAACTGTATACTGCAATACATACTGTAAGTACTCCAGTGTATTCTACTAGCGATTGCATGTATAAGTTCCACATGGGGCACTAAGTATTACTTTAAAAAAAAAAAAAGTAAAATTTTTAAAGGAGTGAAAAAAATGTGAAAAGTTTAAAGCACCCCTTTTTCTCAAAAAAATAAAAATATATTTATATTTTTATATATACCGATAATTGCTATCACTGGGTCCGAAACATTCTGATCTGTTAAAATGTAACCTTATTAATCCCACAAAGTGAACTCCACCTCCTCAAAAAATTAAAATCAAAAGTGATCAAAAAGTCGCATATATCCCAAAATGGTACCAATAAAAACGACACTTAAGCCTGGGAACAGCATTGCCTGGGAACTATTCTCCTGCTGCTGCTGTGGAGAAAGTGTATAGGGAGTGGACGAAGGGCACCATTGAGAGGTGAACGACGGCTATGAAGATGTGTAAGGGTGGACAACAGCTCCTCACCACAATGAACCAGGGGCCACCAGTCATCTGTCTAACTTAACAGTTTGTGAACCCTGCTGTGTATGAGGCCCAGAGCGAGGGGATGTCATGAACTCTGCAAACCCCTTGTGTATGGGTCACCGGAGCAGACGGGTCATGCCCCCTCTCTAACCCTAGTGTTGGGGCCCCCCGGACCCGAGGGATGTTCTGCACTCTCCAAACCCCTACGGTGTATGGGGCCCCGAGCAGACGTTGTCACTGCACCTCTGCTAACGCACTGTGTAAGGGGCCCCAGCAGACGGATGTCACGCACCTCTCTAACCCTACTGTGTATGAGGCCCCAGAGCAGACGGAGGGCAGCTCTCTGCTAACCATATTTTGGGTAGGGGTTCACCGGAAGAGAGGTTGTCACTGCACCTCTGCAAACCCCTACTGGTTATGGGGCCCCGGGCAACGAATGTCACTGCATTCTGCTAACCCCTACTGTTATGAGGCCCCAAAGAGCACGGTGTCACTGCACCTCTGAAAACCCTACTTTTTATGGGGCCCCGGAGCGACGGATGTTGCTGCACCCTCTCCAAACCCACGTTATGGGGCCCCGAAAACGGATGTCACTGCCCTTGAACCCTACTGTGTATGGGGCCCCGGAGCAAGGATGTCCTAAAACCCTCTGCAACCCTATGTGTATGGGGCCTGGAGCAGAGGATGTCACTGCCCCTCTGCAAACCCTTTATGTGTTGGGGCCCCGGGAGCAGACGGATGTCATGCCCTTGTAACCCTCTGGAAAGGGGCCTGGAGATGCATGTCATCACCTTGAAACCTTACTGGTATGGGGCCTGGAGCAGAGGGATTCACGAACCCTGCAAACCTTTATTTGGGGGTTGGGGGGCCGGAGCAACGGATGCACTGCACCTCGGGCAACCTTTTACTGGATGGGGCCTGGAAGCAACGGATGTCACGTACCTTGCTAACCCTACGTGTATGGGGGCCCCAGAGCAGACGGTTTTCACTGCCCCTTGCAAACCCTATGGAGGGGGCCCTGGAGCAGACAGATGCCTGCCCCTCTGCAAACCCTACAATGTATTGGGCCCGGATGGGGGATGTACTGCACCTCGAACCCTAGTGTAGGGGCCGGGAGCGACGGAATCACTGCCCTCTGCTAACCATACTGTGTATGGGGCCCTGGAGCAGACGGAATCACTCACCCGCTCTAAGTTGATCAGAAAAAAAAAGTTACTTTTAGGCAGTTGGAATTTGGACCTCACTGATGGCAAAGGGTTGTCTTCTGCAATAACTCATGCTTTCTGCTTCATTAAACAGATAGACTTTGGTGAGAAACATCAGAGGGCAAACACCCTGCAACCATTGCGGAAAAACACAGGCTGGGGGGTGGAGTTTTTGGGGGTAATTCACACGCTTATTTTGGGGCGCATTTGCAAGTTTTGAGCGTACTTCCTCTAATTGGGCGAAATTCGCCCAATCATTACGGTAACCACAGTTTCATAGAGAATATGGATTACGCTTCCTCCCCTTGCTGTAAATACTCCCGCGGGGTTAATCAGTCTTGGGCCGCCGGGCTGCGTCCCCCCCGCAACCGGGTAATCAACGCCGATGGGCCCGGGGCTCCCAAACACCGGGAAATTTGGGGGCGACTGTATGCTCTGCAATTAGATGTGTGATCATAGCCTTAGGGTCTGTTCACATATTTTGTGTTTTGTTTTGTTTTTTACAAAAATGTGTGTTTGTGCTCCGCTAATACGCTCCACCATTGTTTCCAGGGGAAATTCATCACGTAAACGCCTCAAAAATTGAAAACGCACTTAAATTTACGCAAGTGAAATCGTCCCTAAGTACGCACTGCGAATACGCTTGTAAAATACGCGTCATGTGATTGACAGCGCATATTTTACATTGCATTCTGTGAGAGCCATGTAGAACATTGTTCGCAGCTTATTTTGTTTTATTTTGCATTGAAATACGTCCCTAAACAAGCATAAAGTTACACTGTGTGAACAAACCCTTATGGTCTGGGGAATGTTCTTGTGGGATTCTCTGGGCCACTCATCCTTGGAAACACCTCAAAATTTTGGGTGTCAATCCCTCCGTGCAGACCCCTACCCCCAAAACTCTGATTGTCTTTGTGGGAGGATGGGTTTTCCCACCAAGACAAAGCACATTACATGGCTAGAAAAGTCCAGCATTGGTTGGAAAGGCAGGACCAAAAAAAAGTCTACCCTACCCTAACCTCAACCCCCAATAAGCTCTGTGGAACCCCGGTGGTGGGGGTTTGGGTCTTTGGACCCTCCATAAACTGTGGGGGTTGGAAAGGTGGTGTTGGTCTAGGACCCCCCAGAGCTTGGGGGCCCCCGGATGGTGGGGTTTGGGTTTTAGCCCCCCAGCAGCTGTGGGGACCCTGGATGGTGGTTTGGCTCTATGGGGCCCCCCAGCACTGTGGGGCCCCTGGACGGTGGTGTTGGGGTTTTATGAACCCTCCAACAGCTGTGGGAGCCCCTGGAGGTTTGGGGTTGGGTCTATGGGCCCTCCCCAGCTGTGGGAGGCCCCTGGTGTGGTTTTTGGCTCTATGGCCCTCCAGCAGGTGGGAGCCCCTGGGTGGTGGTGTTGGGGTTAGGACCCCCCCACAGCTGTGGGCCCCGGATGTGGGGTTTGGTCTATGGACCCCCAGCCTGTGGGGCCCCGGATGGTTTTGGCTCTAAGCCCCCCCGCAGCTGTGGGGGCCCTGGATGGTGGTGTTTGGGTCTATGGTCCCTCCAGCGTGTGGGGCCCCCGGACGGGGGGGTTTTTATGAACCCCCCAACCTTGGGGGCCCTGGGGTGGTGGGTTGCTCTATGGACCCTCCAGCAGCTGTAGCCCCGGTTGGGGGTGTTGGTCTATGTCCCCCCAGCAGCTTGGGAGCCCCCGGTGGTGGGGTTGGTCTTTTGGCCCCCACAGCTGGAGACCTGGAGGGGGTGTTTGGGGTATGGACCCCCCACAGTTGGGAGCCTGGATGGTGGTTGTTGGTCTAGGACCCTCCACAGCTTGGGGGCCCCTGGATAGTGTTTGGTCTTTTTCCCCCCCCAGCAGCTGTGGGAGCCCTGGGTGGGGTTTGGCTCAGGGCCCTCCAGCATGTGGGAGTCTCTGGTGGTGGTGTTTGGGGCAAGGCTCCCCCAGAGCTGTGGGGGTCCTGGGTGTGGTGTTTTGGGGTCTATGCCCTCCAACGCTGTGGGAGCCCCCAGGGGGGGTTAGCTCTATAGACCCTCCGCAGCTGGGGGGGCAGTGACTCCGGGGGACCTGTGACAACCACCAGGCCTTATGATCACATCCACCCAAATTTCCATTCTTGGTCCTGCACACAGCGGTCATTATAGATTGGTCATAATAATGTGATTCGACCGTGCACTTATGGGTGACATTAGAGCTTCTTTTTCCGAGGACAGCTAAATTATATATTTGAACCTTGCAATGAATTTAAATCACCAGGTAAAGGCTTTCACCGATGGCTTTATTGGTTGTCACAAAACCACGAGACAACGAAGCAGAACTGAACGTCCCGGTATATTTATTATATATATTGTATAATCTCCTGTTTATATGTTGTAATAAATGACGGCTCTTGTGTTCTCTATAGGAAGTAAACCCCTTTCGCGTGGATCTGTTTGCTATCGATTTAACAATGTTTTGTCTGTGCCGCCTGAAAAAGGATAGGGCAAGGCCCTGACTAGTAAGGTTAGTAAGGGGGGGATGAAGGACAGGGCCAGAACCCTCGGGGGTGGCATTAAATTTAAAGGACGAATTTGGTTATCCACCTTTAACGCCCCACATGCGAATACAGATAATAGTGTCATCCCCCCGGCCAGGTAATCAGTTACCCTGGGGCACCAGCTCTATTGTTATTTGGGTTAACCCCTGTCGCCGAGCGATTTCTCTTTTGCGACTGTTTTTTCCTTCTCACCATAACTTTTTGATTTGTCCGTCTACATTGACACATAAGGGCTTGTTTTTTGCGGGACGAGATGCATTATTTCATAGCGCCCTTGAATCTACCATATAATGTACTGGGAAACATATAATGTCCTGGGGTGGAACATGAAAAACAACAATTGCGCCATTTTTGCAAGAGTTTGGCTATGGGGTTTTATTGTTTGGTATGAATGACTTGTTATCTCTATTTTGCAGGGCAGTACAATTCAGGTGGGATTACATGTGTATTGTTTTCATTATGTTTTAGAACTTTTTAAAAAAGAAAAACTTGTCCTACGGTATTTTTCAAATTTGCTCTGCAGCGGCATTTTCTGTGACCAATAACTTTTTGTTTTTTCCATCGAGGGACCTGAGTGAGGGCACATTTTTTGTGGGCTGAAGAGTAGTTTCTATTTGTATCATTTAAACTTTACTTTTTGATCACATTTTATTTAGATTGTTCAGGGATGCAAAATGATTAGAAAAATGCAGTTTAGAAATAGTTTTTTTTAATCTAGATAATATAATAGATTGGATTTCTACGGATGTGCAGATACCTTAGCAGTGTAATTTTTAAAACGTTGTTTTATTTTTAAAACTTTTTTTTTTTTTAAACCTTGGGCTTTTTTGCCCCCTAGGGGGAAGGATCCTTTGTCAGTTGGCAATATGAATTGTTTTCACAGGGATTCAAAAATGGGGTCTCTTATTACATCCTGCCCATGAGTGTAATAGGAGTAGTAAAATGGCACTTTCATTAGGCCCCCAGATGCCATGGCAACCTCTCGCCAAAGTGGTGGGGGACAGCATTCGGACAAAGAAACCTTTCACAAGGTTAAACGGCCGGGATTGGAGCTGTCTGTGATCATGGCAACTGGTAACAAGTCCTGGCTGTAAGGGGCCGTTCACACGGCTTATTTCGGGTGGATTGGCGCCCTACTGCGCGCCGGATTTTCACTGCGACGGGGCCAATCCTTTTGCATAATTACGGGAATCCCCCAGTTCTCTAGAGAACGTGGATTCCGCGCTCCACCCCGCCGGGGGAATCCCCGGGGGGGGGAGAAAGTCACTTGCACATTTTCCAGGGCATACGCGCCGTGGAAAATGCAAGTCTTGGGGCCCCCGCCCCCTTTTTCAAGCCGGGAAAGCGAGCCAATCCGGCTCGCAATTCCGGCTTTAATAAACCTGTGAACCGGGCTAAGGTTTTTTAAAGGCTGTTGGATCAATTTGGCTCCCCTTTGGATCGAAAAAACGCATCCAAAATCGCTGCTAAAACGCTCCCAAAACCCCTCCAACATGGGGTTATGTTTGGATGCGTTTTGGCTGCAGCGGATCGCCCCATAGTTTTAAATAGGGGTTCCGCGCGTCTTTTGGGTAAGTTTTTGGAAAATACAATTCTTGGGAAAAGATCCAAAGACTCATGTTTTAACACGCACCCGCATCACTCGTCTGAAAACCCGATGTTTTTTTACTTGAAAGCAATCACACTGCACATTGTTAGATGCGTGTTTGGGTCCGTTTAGGGTCCAAAACATGGATCCAAACACTCATCTGAAAACGGATCCAAAATCGGATCCAACACGTCGTGTGAACATCCCCTAATGGTCATCATCATCTAAATATCTAACAGCCGGCACCCGCCACATATGGAGCGGTCTCCATACTTCCCTCCTGGCATTATGATGTACCGGAATGGCAAATTTTGGTAAGGGGTTAATGGAAAGTCTATGGGCTTAGTCCTTGAGGCTGTGTTCACACATTCAGCTTTTTAGATGCAGTTTTTGAAGCCAAAACCAGGAATGGATCATAATTGGACCACACGTATTAAGGAAAGACGGAGACTTCTCCTTTCTTTTAAATCCATTCTTGGTTTTGGCTTTGAAAACTGCATCTAAAAAGCTGAATGTGTGAACACAGCCTTAAAGGGGTTGTCTCACTACAATGATTCATCTCACCTCAGTCCTGTTTTCTTGGTTTCATTTTGAATTCAGGGGAGTGTTTACTGGCTTCTACTAGGCTGCAGTAGAAGTCAGGTCTGCAGCTATAGCAACCAGTGCTGGCAGCTTATCAGGAGAGATTGAACAGGTCTGTAGCTATAGCGATCTGAGTTGCTGATGCAGCCCATACAAAAGGGGATATCTAGGAATAGGTAGAACACTGTTAATGGACACATAGTGCAAAGTGACTTGTTTTTGCAAGATCTTTAACATAAAAAGCAGCAATCCTTGTAGTGAGAAAACCCCTTTAAGGGAGTATCCAGTAATTTTTTTATTTTTTTGCCTTGACAATAATGAAGCCATTTAGGACCAGCACTGGTTTCAGAATCACAGAAACCCCTTTGGCACCGCTCAGAGATCTCTGTAATGGAAGACGAGATGCAGCAATATCCAAATCAATGTCATTGGGCTCATCTGTACCAAAGGGGTTTGAGCCTTGTCAAGATTTTGTTCATTATGGAAATCGGTGTTGGTCCGAAATCCCAGACTTCTAAGACATCCATGACTTCCCAGAAGTTAGCTTTATTTGGCTCTCTCCTTTGTCCAGAGGTCTGGCATGCTCTAATGTCATGGGCATTTAAGAGTCTGTCTTACCCTCAGGGCACTCGGAGGTTCACTACTTTCTACAAGCTTGCATTATGTCATTTCTTCCCTCCAGACATTTTGGACTCCAGAGGAGCAGCCCTGATGCGTTTCCTGATCATCATGCTCTTGTGTGTCGGCTTAGTGAAAGGTATGAGTGTTTCAAAATGTGACATTCATGCATCCAGATGTAGCAGAGCTAAGTTTGCCACTTGGCACAACTGATGGTGGTTTTTTCGCTGTGTAATCTGTGCCCGCCTAAAAAACAGGTGAAACAATGAAATTAAAGGGGATGTCCAGGTCAAAATGTAATTTCAATCACAGATAAAAAATAAAAAAGTCATACTTTCCTCCTCCGGCCCTATGTTCCAGCACTGCCGCTGCCGGGTCTTCTGTGGACTTCTTGGTGCCGGCAGACAGAACATCACCGCACTGAACCTTCATTTCTGACCGGTGATGTCAAGAGTAGACACATGACCGCTGCAGTGATGACGTTATGACCGCCGGCATCAGGAAGTCCATAGAAGACCCGGCAGCGGTAGTGCTGGAATGGACATGCGGGGGAGGGAGGGGGAGGGCTCTATGACTTTTTTAATGTCTAGCAACAGCAGCAAATGCAGATAGAATTATGACCTGGAGAAGCCCTGTAAACCTATTCAATGAAACCTGTGGCATGAAGATATAGCCCCTGCAGCTCCCCTTCCCGGGGTTCTGGTGGACATTTCCTTCTTGAAGTTTGGATAATTCACAGCAATGCACCTCAGCAAGTCTAAGAGCAGGGCCATAACTGAAGAAGATTACGGATTATTCCCCAAGGACCTCAATGGATTACTCAATGATTTTTACCATGGTATTCCTTTACGTTATTAAAACGTCTGTGTGCACATATATATGTATGTGTATATATATATATATATATACATACATACATACATACATACATACATACATACATACATACATACATACATACACACAGTGAAGGAAATAAGTATTTGATCCCCTGCTGATTGTGTAAGTTTGCCCACTGACAAAGACATGAACAGTCTAGAATTTTAAGGGGAGGTTAATTTAGACATTGAGAGACAGAATATCTAAAATAAAATCACATTGTATAAATGATAGAAATTTATTTGCATTTTTCTGAGAGAAATAAGTATTTGATCCCCTACCAACCATTAAGAGTTCTGGCTCCTACAGACCAGTTAGATGCTCCTAATCAACTCGTTAGCTGCATTACAGACAGCTGTCTTACATAGTCACCGTTATAAAAAGACTCCTGTCCACAGACTCAATTAATCAGTCACACTCTAACCGCTACAATATGGGCCAGACCAAAGAGCTTTCAGGGACAAGATCATAGACCTGCACAAAGCTGGAGTGGGCTACAAAACTGTAAGTAAGACGCTGGGTGAGGAGGTAGGTTAATTTTAACATTGAGAGAATATCCAAAATAAAATCCAGAAAATCACATTGTATAAATTATATAAATGTATTTGCATTTTGCAGTGAGAAATAAGTATTTGATTCCTCTGGTAAACAAGACATTACTTGGTGGCAAAACTCTTGTTGGCAAGCACAGCAGTCAGATGTTTTTTGTAGTTGATGATGAGGTTTGCGCACATGTCTGGAGGTATTTTTGTCCACTCCTCTTTGCAGATCATCTCTAAATCATTAAGGTTTTGAGGCTGCCGCTTGGCAACTCGGAGCTTCAACTCCCTCCTTAAGTTTTCTATGGGATTAAGGTCTGGGGACTGGTTAGGCCACTCCATGACCTTAATGTGCTTCTTCTTGAGCCACTCCTTTGTTGTCTTGGCTGTATGTTTTGGGTCATTGTCTTGCTGGAAAGACCCAGCCATGACCCATTTTTAGTGTCCTGGCGGAGGGAAAGAGGTTGACACTCAGGATTTTACGGTACGTGGTTCCATCCATTCTCCCACTGATCCAGTGAAGTAGTCCTGTGCCCATAGCAGAGAAACATCCCCAAAACACAATGTTTCCACCTCCATGCTTGACCGTGGGGATGGGGTTCTTTGGGTCATAGGCAGCATTTCTCTTCCTCCAAACACGGTGAGTTGAGTTAATGCCAAAGAGCTGAATTTTTGTCTCCTCTGACCACAGCACCTTCTCCCAATCACTCGCAGAATCATCCAGGTGTTCATTGGCAAACTTCAGACGGGCCTTCACATGCGCCTTCTTGAGAAGGGGGACCTTGTGGGCACTGCAGGATTCTAAACCGTTACAGAGTAATTTGTTATCAATAGTTTTCTTGGTGACTGTGGTCCCAGCTGCCTTGAGATCATTAACAAGTTCCCCCCATGTAGTTTTAGGCTGATCTTTCACATTCCTCATGATCAAGGATGATCCACGAGGTGAGATTTTACATGGTGCCCCAGATCGATGTCGATTGACAGTCATTTTATATTTCTTCCATTTTCTTATTATTGCACCAACAGTTGTCTCCTTCTCACCCAACGTCTTACTTAAGGTTTTTTAGCCCATTCCAGCTTTGTGCAGATCTATGATCTTGTCCCTGACATCCTTAGAAAGCTCTTTGGTCTTGCCCATGTTGTAGATGTTACAGTCTGACTCATTAATTGAGTCTGTGGACAGGAGTATTTTATAAAGGTGACTATGTAAGACAGCTGTCTGTAATACAGGTAAGGAGTTGATTAGGAGCGTCTAACTGGTCTGTAGGAACCGCATGCCATACATGAGATTATACAGTTTGATCAGACTACACACTAAAAGCTCTTATTCCTTTCGTATAGAAAGCACAGCAGTAATACATTTTAAATGTTTCAGTAGTTCGATGTCTGTATGGGTTTTAGTGCTGCATCTGGTGTTTGAAAATGTACTTTTTGCAGCCACAACAGTGTGCACTGGCATCTATACAAATTGCAAACAGAGGTGCGAGCTATTTTTTTTTCTTGGATCATGTACATATATATGTGTGTATATTTATAGATATATTTGTGCACAAAATACACACACGTGTTAATCCCGGAAAAGAGAAAAAAAGACATGGACCGCACATTCACTTGCCATACGTTGATCTATTGCTTCTCAGCAAAAATATTTTCCACAATGAACATGAGGTTCTTAGTCTACTTTTTGATCAAATGGTATAAGCCCACTGGCCACTTCACAGCGACCTCTATAAAGTGGGTCCCTACACTATGATGCAGGACCACATGGTGGCCACCACCACGGTAAAAGCAGTACCAGCAAGGGGGACAACCCAGTGACCCAACAACACCATTGCTGCCAGACCTAGCCCCCGGCTCTGGGTCACATCACCCCACAGGCACGCAACTCAAGCAACCAGGCCAGCCACCACAGCACCACAACAAAAAAGAAAGGATCACAAACGCTCCCCTATCTATTGGCTCCCAGCAAGTAGACTGAAAAAAGGGGGTAGTGGCCCCTAATTAAAAACACCTGGATCAAATGGGGAGGAGGCTGGCCCAAGATAAAACAAAAAATGGGGGACAGACTAATATAATTTAATCCAGCAAAAGAGAAAATAGAGAGAGACCGCACAACCACTTGCCATACGTTGATCTATTGCTCCTCAGCAATAAATGCTGTGTGGCGGCCATTGTTGCTGTGATGCTATGCTTGTGTGGTGGTGCGACCCAGGACCGAGGGCCTAGGTATGACAAAAGTGGTGTTGTTGGGCACTGGATTGTTCCCTTCACTGGTATGGCTGCTGCTGCAGCAGTGGCCGCCATGTGACTACTACTCCCATTAGTGTAGAGACCCACTTTAACCCTTTAACACTTCCAAAGAAAAAAAAATAGTGGACCTCTTCATTTTCTCCTCCTCGCCTTCCAAAAGCCATAACTTTTTTTATTTTCTTCCACCTACATAGACACATGAGGGCTTTTATTTTGCGGGACACACTAAATTACTTTCAGTGGATGTTTCAGATAACCATAGAATATACTGGGCAAAAAAATTGTAATTGGGGCAAAATGTGAAAAAAAATGTACTTGCGCCATGTTGCGGGAGTTCTGTTTTTGCGTCGTTCAATCTTCAGTAAAAATGATTCAGTAAAAATGTGTTTTCTGTATTCTATAGGTTGATACGCATCTGCCAATACCAAACATGCAGGGTTTCCGTTATGTTTTGGTGGCGTAAAAAAATTCCAAATATTTTCTATATTTTAAATTTGCGCCGCGGCGCCATTTTGAGTCCGACCAATAACTATTATTGTGTTCTAACAACCTACAGACACGTCCTGAGGGACTAATTTTTTGGCGTCTTAAGTTGAACTTTTATTGCTAGCAGTTTTTGTTTTTTTAATACATGCGACTTTTTTGATCACTTTTATTCCAATTTTTAGAAGAAATGAAATTACCCAAAAAAAACACGCAATATTGTGTGCGTTTGGGGAATTTTCTTTTTCTTCTAAACGGTGTTCAGCATAATTCGGTTACGGGATAAATGAATGTTATATTTTTATAAGATCGGAATTTTTCGGAACAGCGGCGACACCAAATCATGTGGCAACTTTTTATTATTTTGGTTGGTATTTTATTTTGTAAAATGGTGAAAGGAGTGATTTGAACTTTAATTACTTTTCTTTTTACACTTTCAAATGTTAATTTTTTTTAACTTGAACATTGGAGATCCCTCTACTGGGCGCTTTCACCACTAGGGGGCGCGAATCGTTAATACCAGCCAAAACGCATTGAGCATCATACAATGGGCATTAGGCTGTACCAAATGGCCGGTTATCCCCACTTCCTGCTGGGAGCCGAAGTGGGGCAAACGAGAACATAGGCATTGACGTTAGGGCCTTCAACAAGGCTCCCACTGCCATGTTAGCCCAGCGGGAACTCAGAGCAACTCTCATCGCTGATGTCCCGATCGGAGTGAGAATTGAGTGGTGGTCGCAGGCACCGTTTATTTCTTTCATTAGACGCTGCATCCGTCTTTGCCGCGGCGTCTAAGGTTAAATACAGCGCAGGCGGGCGTCGGACTGCCCCCCCCCGCTGCTGTAACCTGCCCGCCGGTGTTAGCTTCCAATTGGCTCACAACACCCGGCGGCTGTGTAGCCAACAGGGTCTGCGCTGCGATCCCACGCCTACACAACCTCCTATACACCTACCGTGACCTACCTATAATGTCAGGGTGGGTTAAGGGGTTAAAGAAGTCGCTGTTAAGTGGCAAGTGGGTTTATACTGTTTGACTGTAGACCTCATGTTCATTTATATGTTGATTTAATACTTCTCAGCAAAAATGTATAAAGTGTGAGTGTGCAGTCCTTTTCCTTCTATTTATTTGTTGGCCTAAATGTATAGTGTTTATTACATACCCTGGTTCCTTTTTGTAAACAGTAATGACCACAGATAGTATACTAATAAGTACTAATCTCCCCAACTCTCCCTTAGTTCATGCGTATGCACTGATAATACTGTCTCCCTAACTCTTCCACAAAGCTGAAGTTGGTTTCTTATTCACCAGTTTCTTATTCGCAAGAAAATATTTTTTTGTTTTTAAAAAGGATAATAAATAGTAAAACACTATCAGTCTTTAATAAATTTCATTACAGTGGTGTGGACCAAGGAGAAACCAGGTGAAATCATCTTGGAAAACACTAACAGCTGGCATAAACTGGGCATCAACGCAGAAACCTAAAACTAAGATTCGAAGGGTTAAATGACTTTGGGCCACTGATCCCACACTGCCACCATACTAAGTGGGGTGCCCCTCATCAAATTGAGTTTAGTCCGGCCTGGCCCAAAGTGGTTCTGGGTATCAAAATTTGGCTTTAACAGTGGGCAGACGGGCAATTTCACTGATGTGAATAATAGGTAACGGTGTTTTTAAAGTTAAATGTCTTTGGGCCACTGATCCCACACGCCAATCACACTAAAGGTGCCATTCCCACAAAGTTTTTGGATTCGATTTTGGATCCAAAAATCACATCCAAAAACGCATTGGCGATCGGACCCTAAACGTATCCAACACGTATCCAACATACAGCTGCGTGTTTGGATGTGTGTTGGATATAGCAGGATTGCCCCCTATAGTTTAAAATAGAGACAAAAAGACGGAGCAAGACAAATCGGCGATCACTTGTCTGAACGCCGATGCGTGTTTCATATTAAAAGCAATGTAAATCACATTGCTATTTGTTAACCCCTTACCGACATTTGCCGTACTCATACTGAGCAATGTCTCGGGTAGGGGTTCCCGCAAATTGCCGTATGAGTACCGATCACGGGCAACATGCGCGCAAAATCATACAAGGGCGGTTAAGCACATATGGCAAGATCAGCATTGAGATGAAACCGCGGGTATAGCGCATTTACCAGAGCATGGGCGCCACTTCATGCCGCTCATCCGGATCCCCCCACCAATCCGAGTGAGCTCCGGCCGCGGGGATTAACCCCCCCGATGCTCGCGACATCGTGGTTCTCGCGCGACATCGCGCGGCTCGTGCGGGGCGTGCAGGAGTTGGGAAAGTCTCCTTCTCCCGGCGCGTGAGGATATCCCCGGCGCAGTAATTGGGCGCTCACCTTCTCTACTGGTAACCCGTACCAGAACAGCCCGGGACGCTAATTGACAGCATCCGGGTTTGTCTGGGTACGTCACGAAATCCTCACAATGCATTGCGTGGGCCAGCGAGAGTGTACTGCAGTGGCCATGGCGAGTACCACATACAGCTATAAACTGTAATGCTGGCATCTCCTACTGCATGAACGATCTGTACGATCGTTCAAATAAAGCAAATCTCCCCCATGGAGGAAAAGTGATAAAAAGTGCGAAAAAGTTAAAAAAAAAAGTGAAAAAAAGCGATAAACACAAAAATAAAAATAAAAACACGTACATCACCCTTTTCCTCCCCTTTACAAACGCAAACTGCCCAAAAAAGATCAAAAACAATAAAGTAACCCATATTTGGTATACGCCACATGCGTAGCGACCCCACCCGTATAAATCTGTCATGTTAAATTAACCCGATACGGTGAACGTCGTAAAAAAAGAACCCCCCCAAAAAACAGTCACAGAAATGCGATTTTTTGTCACTCCTATGCAGCACATAAAATGGAGTAAAAAGTCCATCAAAAAACTCAATCAACATCAAAGTTGATGCAATTAAAACGTCCATTCATCCATGGTGCAAAAAAAAAAGTCCAACGGAAAAACATAAAAAAGGTTTCTGGCTATTAGAGAGCGATAGCGATGCATAATATTGAATTTTACACCCTATAAAAACACTTTTTTTCAAAAAAAATTGTCGTGCTTTCAAAATAAAAAAAAAAACTACAAAAATTGGGTATCACCGAATCGTCTCAACCCAAAGAGTAAAACTATCTTGTCACGGATACTGCATGGTGAATGCTACTAAAAATAAAAATAAAAAACACTGCTAGGATTGCAGCATTTTCTTCACCCTGCCTTCCAAAAAACTGATTTAAAAAGCGATCAAAAGTCATGTCTACTCAAAAATGTTACCAATAAAAACGTAAACTCATCCTGAGCAAAAAAAACAAAAAGGCCCCTATACAGACTCCATAAACAGAAAAAATAAAAAAGTTATGGCTCTCAGACTGCTGCCGATGCAAAAACGTGTTTTCCATTTTCAAAATAAAATGTTTTTATTGTGTTAAAAGCAGGAAAACATTAAAAAAATATATAAATTTTAGTATCGCTGAAATCTAATCAACCTGCTGAGCAAAACAGCATGTCATTTTATAAACCGAACATGACCGCTAGTATTAAAAAATAAAAATAAAAAAACACTACCAGTATTGTCTAGTATTTGTACAAAAATGCCTCACAAAACCTAATAATATAGTTGATCCAAAGCAATCACATGCCCCGTACAAGTACCAATAAAAACATCAACTCATCTCGTTAGAAAAAACAAGCCCACAAGCAGCTCCATATGACAAAAAATTAAGAAAGCTATTCCGGCTGTCAGAATCAGTACAACATAAAAACACAGCAACATTCTTCTAGTAAAAAACCTCGCTTCTATTGTGTAAAAGTAATAAAAACGATAAAAACTATGATAAATAATTTATTATATCATTTCATTTGAGTACCGTACCCCCATAGTAAAGTTATCACTGACATTTATTAATCCCGTATGGCGAATACTTGTAAAAATGAACGCCCAAAAACAATGTGCGGAACTAGCGTTTCCCCCCATCCATTCCATGGCCCAACTAGCTAAAAAACACTAACGGAACACCGGTGCTCCCACAAAATGCAAAATAACACCCTTAGATGAGATCCCTGAGGGGTGATTCCTGAATCCAAAAATAGGGAAACAGCTGTGAAGTGTTCACGCTGTTCTAGTAACATTGAGAGGGTTTGCAGATGCAACATGAGCCCCACCAATATCCTGTCGCCAAAAGCCAAATAGACGCTCCGTCCCCTTGTATGCCCTGCCGATGCGCCCAAACAGGGCAGTTTACACCCCACATGTAGATGGTATAGTGCCAGAACTTGGAAGAAATTACGCGTAACACAATTGGTTGGAGTGCTTCTAATATTTATTTAATCCCGGAGAAAATCTCCTTGTAAACATGTAAACATTTCTGCAGCTACAATTCCTGCAAGACATTATTCGAGAAAACATAATACATACTTCTTCTCTTTATCTATGTTTCCGCAGCTCGTACGCTAAAAAAATTTGTGAAAAACCCTTCTGTAGGGAGTCATATACTCACTACACCTCTGGATAAAGATCCTAGAGGGTGGTAGTTTTTCATATCGGAGGAGCTTCATTTTTATGTGGGTATTATATCTAAGATCTTGGAACCTTAGTGGTGTCCCGCAAAACCTGAATGACCCATAAATAAAATTGTAATGAAAATGAGAGCCACTCAGAGTCCATTAGTGTGCCTTCCTCCTTATAATTCTGGGCTTGTTGGTTGAGCCAAATCAATGCGACTAGGGCCCAATGGAGATATCTCTGAAAACGGCAGAATCTGGAGGAGTGAATCAATATTAAATTTGCATTTCCCCAGATCACATTTACCGTTATTCTTGTCAATAATGTATAAAAATTGAAAAATCTGGCAAAAAAAGTGGACATTTTTGAAATTTTCACTTCAACCTTTGCTTATACATTCCTAGTGAAACACCCCTACATGGGGTTAATAAACTTCCTAAATCTCGCGGCGTTTTCGAGTGCGAATCTTTTAAGGGGAGTACGCGAATTTCTTTAGATAGCGTCATTTTAATTGGGGTATCTAACATAACAGGTCAATCTCAAAGACACGTTATAAACTTGTACTTGTCCCCCTACAAAAATAGTGTATATTCAAATTTTCTTGAAAAATTTTAACAATCATTACACTAAATTATATAAGCACCCTAAATTGTCGTTAAAAAAAAAGACATTTTAAAATAAAATAAGCCAAACCTACAGCAAGACATTTGGTAGATGCTAGTTCTATAAACTATTTGAATGGAATAACTATCTGTCGACACATGCAAAGAAATTACTTGAAGTTTGAAATGAGTAAGCTTTGTTCACATTTTCTACGAGTAAATTTGAGAAAAAATACAGAAAAAAAGAAAGAAATTCTAACACCTTTGAGAACAAGTAGTATTAGATGGTGGGAGAAATTAAGTAATAATTTGTTATTTGTTTTTTATTACTTTTTCTTTTTTATTATTTTTAGTTTTTTTTTTATTTATTTTTTTTTTTTTTTTTTTTTGTTTTCTATATATTTATTTTTTATTTTTCTGTCTTTTTTCTTTTTTGTTTTTTTGTTTTTTATTGTTTTTTTATTTTTTGTTTTTTGTTTTTTTTTTTTTTTTTTATTTTTTTCTTTTTTTTTTTTTTTTTTTCTTTTCATTTTTTTTTTTCTTTTTTTTTTTTTTTTTTTTTTTGTCTTTTTTTTTTTCAATTTTTTTTTTTTTTTTCTTTTTTTTTTTCTTTTTCGATTTTGTTTTTTTTTTTTATTATTTTTCTTTTTTTTTTTTATTTTTTTTTTTTATTTTTTTTTTTTCTTTCACTCTTTTGGTTCTCCTTGTTTTTTTATGTTTTTAATTTTTTTTTTGTTTTTTTTTTTTTTTTTTTTTTTTCTTTTTTTTATTTTTTTTTTGTTTTTTTTATCTTCTTTTATTTTTTTTTTTTTTTTTCTTATTTTTTGTTTTTCTTTTTCTTTTTATTTTTGTTTTTTTTTTTATTTTTTTTTTTTTTTATTTATTTTCTTTTGCTTTTTTTTTTTTTTTTTTTTTTTTTTTTTTTTTGTTTTTTTATTTTTCTTATTATTTTCTTTTTTTTTTTTATTTTTTTTTACTTTTTTTTTTTTTTTCTTTTTTTTTTTTTTGTTAGTTTGTTTTTTTTATTTTTTTTTTTTCTTTTTTCTCTTTATCACAGATAAACAATCATTTTTTGGACCAAAATTTCTTACTATCTAAAGGCACAATCGTGTCACGAGAAAACAATCTCTGAATCACAAGGTAGGTTAAAAGTTGTCAAAAAAGTTATTCTCACATAAAGTGACACATGACAATGTAGGATTATCATAAATAATGGACTCTTCCAGAGAAGGCAAAACAGCTCTGGCGTAAGGGATTTAAATGCGATGTTTACTGGGTCCATTAGGGTCCGACAGACGATTCCAAACACGCATCTAAAAATGTATGTATCACACGGACTCAAACGCCATGTGAAACAACCCTATTAGGGGATGCCACCATCCTCAAAATTTATTTTTGTTCAGCCAGCGCCAAAGTGGTTCTGGCATTAGACTTTGCAGAAAACATGCGAACACTAACCTACCATCAAAAACTTTTTTTTATTTCTCTTTCACAAAATGCGTCAAGACAACAACTCACCACAGCATGTATCTTCTTCTGATAGCTGTCTTCTATTTGTCTTTATAATTTTTGTTACTTGCGCTTCTTTTACAACAATTTTTGTTGTCCTCTTCAGGCGCCCGTTCACACGAGACACATACTCGTCTTATTCTGGGACGGATTGCAGCCGTACTGCGCTCGCGTATTTGCGCTGATCAATACGGCTTGGAGCAATCCGTTCCCAGTCATGTGCGGATAATCCCAGTTTCTCATTAGACAATTATTGGATTCCAGATCGTCTTCATCCCTGCCTCGCGTATCCGCTGTGGGGAGAAATTGACATGCAACCGGACAGCCGCGTGTAATTGTGGCGAAATCCGTCTCCGCAATTACTTCGCAATAAAGCCGTGTTGAACTGGCTGCCCTAATGTCAGCAGGACTCCTGGCTTGTCCCTGATCTTCTCCGTGAGGCCTTCTGAGATAGCAGCAGTTGAGAAGATTGAGATTCAGGGGCGCTAGCTACAGTGGGGTGCAGAGGTAGCGTCGCTACCCTATGGACCCCTGGAGCCTTACGGGGGGGCCCAAAGGCCCCCTCTACCGCAATGAGATATCATATTATAAAGTACACATTGGTTTTGTGGGGTGCTCTTTATGATGTTGCACTGGATTTGATCGTTTATGGTTCTTCTTTCCAGACAGTGGCCCTATGCTTATGAGACATTACCTGACAAAACCCCGTGCTGCCCTACTTTACCCTTTCATCTCGCTGTTTCCCACTATATTCCTATCTGTAGAAATCTGTGGAGAGAACAATAAGCGATCATCTGAGATCAATTGTACCTTTTAGTTCTGTTAAATATTAACAAGTATATAGAGACAAGTAGTCAGCTTGAAGTACAAAGTGAGATTAGTCTTGCTCTATCAGCCATGGACTAAATAGAAGTTTTCTATAGATGGTATATGTTCCAACACGGCTTATTGTAGGGTGTATAGTACGGGCCGCAGGGTGTTTTGGAACCACGCGCTGATCTGATACACGGCGAAATACGCTCACAATTATGCTAGAAAATAAGCCGTGTGAACATACCCTAACAATATATGCGTAAAAAGGTCTCAACAGCACTCCGAAAGTTCAACGCACAAATTGTTAATTACTGTATTCAAATCCAAGCTCCCAATCGCGTTCTCATTTTATAGTGACACATTAATCGACTCTTGGACCATTCGGCTAATGACCATAATCATATATGTCCCACATAGTCTGCAGTAGACTGTTGTGTAAACGGGCCCTGCAGCGTTTGGAAACGCCAGTTTTAAGGTCATTAAATTGATTGCAAGGCGCCCAATGACTGAACCTGTCAAACAACTGAGTGGCATGTTAAGAAAATATGAAATGTTCATGCCACATAATAATTAGCATAGAATGCGCCTGATTATGAAACCCGCTACATACAGCAGGTCATAAAGCAAGCAGCATTCCTAGCGATTGTACTACATTGTGTGGCTCAGCGTAAAACAATTTGAAGAGTGCTCTACCTATTCCGACTGTAATGCGCCTAGGAAATGGCAGTAATAAAGGTGTAAATATATAACTTTGAACGGTCTACCTAGTGCTCCCCGCCTCCCGCACGTCCCCCGAGATCGGGCACATTACAAAGTGCTGCGGGCGCTCTGTAATGCACCTGATACTGGGTGATGTAAAGCTATAGCGAATGGGGCTGTGCTGGATATTGGGCTGAAAAGCCGCCAGATATGTGGCGCAGCCCCGTTCATAAATGCCGCCCCTGGCGTCTGGTATTCCTTGTATAGCATATTTGATTGCGCCTAGTTTAGAAGCATTCAAATGTGTCGTGCCTGGTGTATAATGCGCCTAGTTTCGTGTACTACAGTTCATTTATATAGAGAATAGGGCGTGAACAGCTTTTGGCGCAAAATACACCAAAAAATGGTGCAGCCCTAATCGAACATGTTATACCAATTCAAAAACTGGTCTAAACATGAGTATAAGTCACCATACCATAAACAACATGTACCAATATGAAGTATAAGGACTCTCCAATATTTACCATATAAAGATTTTTATTCCAAAAAATACATTATAAATACAAAAAATTCAGCTATCACAACTGAAGCAACCTTAAAAACATTTAAAAACACAAAATACCCCCCAATACAAATATTGGTGACACATCCCTCACCAAAAGTTCACAAACAGTAAATTGGAAAGACGCATAATAAATCTACACATACCAGATCAAGTGATCAAAAATACAAAAATGCACCAAACCCCCCAAAAAATTATGATAAAAATACAAAAACCTATATTTCAATTCATTACCAAAGTGGTGGATATGTCACCAAGGAGGGTATTAGGCCCCATTCACACGGCTTATTCACGGCGGATTTGCGAGCCGAATTGCGCTCCCAATTCCGGCCTGAATAAGGGGCGGGACGCGGGCGGGGCGGGAGCGCGGCAGGGGAGCAGCCCGCCGGCCCCATAGACAATGCATTATCTACGGCGTGTCCGCGCCCTAAATAATGTGCATGTCACTTTCTCCCCCCGCGGCGGATTCGCCGAGCGGGGAGGAGCGACGGAATCCACTGTTCTCTATGAGAGCTGTGGATTACCGTAATTATTCCGACGGATTGGCGCCGTACTGAAGCGCAAATCCGGCGGAGTACGGCGCCAATCCGTGGACAAATAAGCCGTGTGAACAGGGCCTTAGCCTCGACGTGTGTTTCGCCGCCAGCTTTCTCAAGAGGCATGTTGCTCTTGGTATCTGCACCTAAATAAGTGGCACAAAATCATTTAACCCTTTAAAAACACCAGTTACTTATTCAACTCAGTAAAAACTGCCCGTCTGTCCACTTTAATCCCAGTTTTGATACCCAGAACCACTTTGGGCCAGGCTGGACTAAACTGAATTTGATGTGGGGCATCTCTGTTGGTGTGGGATCAGTGGCCCAAAATCATTTAACCCTTCGAATCTTAGTTTTAGGTTTTTGCTTTGATGCCCAGTTTATGCCAGCTGTTAGTGTTTTCCAAGATGATTTCACCTGGTTTCTCCTTGGTCCACACCACTGTAATGGAATTTATTAAGCTGATAAGTTTTACTATTTATTAGCCTTTTTAAAAACAAAAAAATATTTTCCTGTGAATAAGAAACCAACTTCAGCTTTGTAACTCTTCCTGTAAATGAAGTAGGTACAGATGGCACTGCCTCCTTAACTGGTCCTGTAAATAGTGTAAGCACGGATAGTACTGCCTCGCCCTCTCTCCTTGAATTGATGTAGGTGTAGCCCTGCCTCTCTGTAAAAGATAATGAATGATGTACTGCCTTCCTGCCTCTCCCTGTAAATGATGTAGGTACAGATAGTACTGCCTCCCTGTCTCTCCTGTAAATGATGTAGGTACAGATAGTACTGCCTCCCTGTCTCTCCCTGTAAATGATGTAGGTACAGATAGTACTGCCTCCCTGTCTCCTCCTGTAAATGATGTAGGTACAGATAGTACTGCCTCCCTGTCTCTCCCTGTAAATGATGTAGGTACAGATAGTACTGCCTCCCTGTCTCTCCCTGTAAATGATGTAGGTACAGATAGTACTGCCTCCCTGTCTCCTCCTGTAAATGATGTAGCTATAGATAGTACTGCCTTTCTGTCTCTCCCTGTAAATGATGTAGATATAGATAGTACTGCCTCCCTGTCTCTCCCTGTAAATGATGTAGGTACAGATAGTACTGCCTCCCTGTCTCTCCCTGTAAATGATGTAGGTACAGATAGTACTGCCTCCCTGTCTCCTCCTGTAAATGATGTAGGTACAGATAGCACTGCCTCCCTGTCTCTCCTGTAAATGATGTAGGTACAGATAGCACTGCCTCCCTGTCTATCCTGTAAATGATGTAGGTACAGATAGTACTGCCTCCCTGTCTATCCTGTAAATGATGTAGGTACAGATAGTACTGCCTCCTTGTCTCTCCCTGTAAATGATGTAGGTACAGATAGTACTGCCTCCCTGTCTCATCCTGTAAATGATGTAGCTATAGATAGTACTGCCTCCCTGTCTCTCCCTGTAAATGATGTAGGTACAGATAGTACTGCCTCCCTGTCTCTCCCTGTAAATGATGTAGATACAGATAGTACTGCCTCCCTGTCTCTCCCTGTAAATGATGTAGATACAGATAGTACTGCCTCCCTGTCTCTCCCTGTAAATGATGTAGGTACAGATAGTACTGCCTCCCTGTCTCTCCCTGTAAATGATGTAGGTACAGATAGTACTGCCTCCCTGTCTCTCCTGTAAATGATGTAGCTATAGATAGTACTGCCTCCTTGTCTCTCCCTGTAAATGATGTGGGTACAGATAGCACTGCCTCCCTGTCTCCTCCTGTAAATGATGTAGGTACAGATAGTACTGCCTCCCTGTCCCCTCCTGTAAATGATGTAGGTACAGATAGTACTGCCTCCCTGTCTCCTCCTGTAAATGATGTAGGTACAGATAGCACTGCCTCCCTGTCTCCTCCTGTAAATGATGTAGGTACAGATAGTACTGCCTCCCTGTCTCTCCTGTAAATGATGTAGGTACAGATAGTACTGCCTCCCTGTCTCTCCCTGTAAATGATGTAGGTACAGATAGTACTGCCTCCTTGTCTCTCCCTGTAAATGATGTAGATATAGATAGTACTGCCTCCTTGTCTCTCCCTGTAAATGATGTAGGTACAGATAGCACTGCCTCCTTGTCTCTCCCTGTAAATGATGTAGGTACAGATAGTACTGCCTCCTTGTCTCTCCCTGTAAATGATGTAGGTACAGATAGCACTGCCTCCTTGTCTCTCCATGTAAATGATGTAGGTACAGATAGTACTGCCTCCCTGTCCCCTCCTGTAAATGATGTAGGTACAGATAGTACTGCCTCCCTGTCTCCTCCTGTAAATGATGTAGGTACAGATAGTACTGCCTCCCTGTCTCCTCCTGTAAATGATGTAGGTACAGATAGTACTGCCTCCCTGTCTCCTCCTGTAAATGATGTAGGTACAGATAGTACTGCCTCCCTGTCTCTCCCTGTAAATGATGTAGGTACAGATAGTACTGCCTCCCTGTCTCTCCCTGTAAATGATGTAGGTACAGATAGTACTGCCTCCCTGTCTCTCCATGTAGTGATGTAGGTACAGATAGTACTGCCTCCCTGTCTCTCCATGTAGTGATGTAGGTACAGATAGTACTGCCTCCCTGTCTCTCCATGTAGTGATGTAGGTACAGATAGCACTGCCTCCCTCACTAACCATGTAAATGATGTAGGTACAGATAGCACTGCCTCCTTGTCTCGCCCTGTAAATGATGTAGGTACAGATAGTACTGTCTCCCTGTCTCATCCTGTAAATGATGTAGCTATAGATAGTACTGCCTCCCTGTCTCTCCCTGTAAATGATGTAGGTACAGATATTACTGCCTCCCTGTCTCTCCCTGTAAATGATGTAGGTACAGATATCACTGCCTCCCTGTCTATCCTGTAAATGATGTAGTACAGATAGCACTGCCTCCCTGTCTATCCAGTAAATGAAGTAGGTACAGATAGTACTGCCTCCCTGTATCATCCTGTAAATGATGTAGGTACAGATAGTACTGCCTCCTTGTCTCTCCCTGTAAATGATGTAGGTACAGATAGTACTGCCTCCCTGTCTCATCCTGTAAATGATGTAGCTATAGATAGTACTGCCTCCCTGTCTCTCCTGTAAATGATGTAGGTACAGATAGTACTGCCTCCCTGTCTCTCCCTGTAAATGATGTAGGTACAGATAGTACTGCCTCCCTGTCTCTCCCTGTAAATGAGGTAGGTACAGATAGTACTGCCTCCCTGTCTCTCCCTGTAAATGAGGTAGGTACAGATAGTACTGCCTCCCTGTCTCATCCTGTAAATGATGTAGCTATAGATAGTACTGCCTCCATGTCACTCCCTGTAAATGATGTGGGTACAGATAGCACTGCCTCCCTGTCTCTCCCTGTAAATGATGTAGGTACAGATAGTACTGCCTCCCTGTCTCATCCTGTAAATGATGTAGGTACAGATAGTACTGCCTCCTTGTCTCTCCCTGTAAATGATGTAGGTACAGATAGCACTGCCTCCCTGTCTCCTCCTGTAAATGATGTAGGTACAGATAGTACTGCCTCCCTGTCTCTCCTGTAAATGATGTAGGTACAGATAGTACTGCCTCCTTGTCTCTCCCTGTAGATGATAAAAGTACAGATAGTACTGCCTCCTTGTCTCTCCCTGTAAATGATGAGGTCAGCAGCCCTTACTAAGATAGTACTAGCCTCCCTGTGTCTCTCTCCTGTAATATGATGTATGGTGTTAAGATAAGTACTGCCTCCCTGTCTCTCCCTGTATATGATGTAGCTACAGATAGCGCTGCCTCTCCCTGTATATGATGTAGGTACAGATAGTACTGCCTCCCTGTCTCTCCTGTAAATGATGTAGGTACAGATAGTACTGCCTCCCTGTCTCTCCCTGTATATGATGTAGGTACAGATAGTACTGCCTCATTGGTCGTGTAAATGATGTAGATACAGATAGTACTGCCTCGCTGTCTCTCCCTGTAAATGATGTAGGTACAGATAGTACTGCCTCCCTGTCTCTCCCTGTATATGATGTAGGTACAGATAGCACTGCCTCCATGTCTCTTCCTGTAAATGATGTAGGTACAGATAGTACTGCCTCCCTGTCTCCCTGCTTCTCTTTGTTAATTATGTAGGCACAGATAGTACTGCCTCCATATTAACGTCTGCTAATGTTGTAGGTACGGATAGTGCTATCCCAATGTCTGTTCTTCTAAATGCTGTAGGTGTGGTTAGTACTGTGTCTCTGTAGTTGATGTAGACACAGATAGTACTGCCTTCCCATCTTTACCTGTAGATGATGTAGACATCAATAGTACTGCCTCTCTCTGTAAATGATGTAGACACAGATAGTACTGCCTCGCTATCACTGTCTGCAAGTGATGTAGGCACAGATAGTGCTGCTTCTCTCTGCAAGTGATGTAGGCACAGATAGTGCTGCCTCCCTGGCTCTCTCTGTATGTCATGTAGGCACAGATAGTGCTGCCTCCCTGCCTCTCTCTGCAAGTGATGTAGGCACAGGTAGTGCCGCCTCCCTGCCTTTCTCTGCAAGTGATGTAGGCACAGGTAGTGCTGCCTCCCTGCCTCTCTCTGCAAGTGATGTAGACACAGGTAGTGCTGCCTCTCTCTGCAAGTAATATAGGCACAGGTAGTGCTGCCTCCCTTCCTCTCTCTGTAAGTGATATAGGCACAGGTAGTGCTGCCTCCCTTCCTCTCACTGCAAGTGATGTAGGCACAGGTAGTGCTGCCTCCTGCCTCTCTCTGCAAGTGATATAGGCACAGGTAGTGCTGCCTACCTGTCTTTCACACAAACCATGAAGTAATATATGTCTTAGTTAGCTAGACTTATGACATATAGTTATGATAACTGACTAGATATATGATTATCACTTTTCTCTTTCAGGTCCTCCGCCATGGCTGAATCTTGAAGTTTCCAGAGCTTTCCATTTAAAGCATGTTTCACAGACTCCAACTCCAGCTCCCATTCCCGTCACATGCCGCTATCCTAATGAGAAAATAGATGCCATTTTGACAGAGCATAAAGTAAGTAACAATGGGAGGCATCACATACATTATGGTTGGTTTGTCATTGTATGTACTGTACATGTCATTTTTAAGGTGATGGATTACCAAAAAAGGTTAGAAGACTTTAAAGACAACCCCACATACATATACACTACTCACACAAAGTTAGGGTGTGTTCACATGGCGTAATTGCGGGGTATATTTTTGCGTGTAATTGCGCTGCAATGTGCTCGAAATACGCAATTATGGTAATTTTTAACTCTCATTGAGAGCTATGAATACCCGATGTTTTCCCCGGCATATAATCCGCAGCGGGGAAAACAATTGATATGTTACTTCTTCCTGGTACCACATAGAGTGGCAAAGAATGCGAGCCAACAGTCAGTGTTTTAAAAGTACCCTCTGGCCAGCTCGTACTTCTAAAACACCCGGCATATTGTGGCTCACACAGTACGCACCGCCACATGCCGACAATTATGCTGTGTGAACATACCTTCAAGGATATTTGCCTTTTGATTGAAATTTCAGGATGAACATAACATTTCTTTATTTTTTTTTTAACTGCTTTAAATGAGACCATCTCATAACTTTAGAATGCACATGTCTAACTGCTCGATGTTGACCAACACCTTAAAATTGATCAGCAGTTCCTTGCCATTGCGAGGCTTCTAGCAGAATGCCTCAGAGCATCATCAGCTGGTTGTATCAGAGTTACAGAGAGACTGGAAGAGTCACAAAAAAACAAAGAAGTGGATGTCCTTTGGCTCCATCACACACTGATGGCCGCTTCATTGTAACCAATGCCCTGCGGAAACGGATGATGAATGCCGCACAACTCCAGGCACGTTTAAAGGAAGTGAGACGCAACCAAGTGTCACATCAGACCATTTGTAACTGCTTATATCAGCATGGTAGACAACTGGCAAGGGTACCTGACCTGGCTGATGCATAGTGCTCTCCTTGACGTCTCTCTGCGGAAACGTGCCTGGAGTTGTGCGACATTCATCATCCAGTTCCGCAGGGCATTAATTACAATGAAGCAGTCATCAGTGTGTGATGGAGCCAAATGACGTCGACTTCTTTGCCTTTCTGTGACTCTTCCAGTCTCTCTGTATCTCTGATACAACCTGCTGATGACACTCTAAGCTCAGTGGTCACTTCACAATGACGAGGTACTGATGATCAATTGTAAGGTGTTGTCTTGATCTCATGATGTCAACAGCAACAGCATGATCAGGAGGACTGTTCCCAATTGATTCCCTAAATGTATTGGGTGATTCAGGGATCAAACACCTGAAGCTGAAACCTTGAACAGTTGGACATGTGCATCTAAAGTTAAGAGATGGTCTCATTTAAAAAAATTTCAAGAAATTTTACGTTCATCCTGAAATTTCAACCAAAAGCCAAATATCCCGAACTTTGTGTGAGTAGGGAATATAAAAAAGTCCTTGTCAGCAGTCACTCAGACAGTCCCTAATAACACAGAATAGGGGTTAGACCTAAAGATAAAATAACTATCTATATAGTATCCATGCATGAGTCTACATAACTACCACAGGCCTTCTATGAAAGGGGAAAACTTCTGAATTGGGGTATCAGACCAAACCTGCACACCTATCACAGCCACCACCTAAATGTGCCAGACTATGATATTTTTAGGATAATCCGGCATTGAACTATATGTGATGATGGCTGGATTATTGGCATTTACATTATTTTATTGCCGGATATAAAAATGTCCTATTTACATAATGTAGTATGGTTCTTGGAGCTCATCAGAGTCATTATAGTGACACCACACACACAGTGCCCATATAAGCAGTCAGTATATACTAACACTTTTTTTTTATTTAACTGTTAAAACTCTTTGCTCAATAATTTACAGTATCTAACAAAAGTAAGTGCACCCCTCACATTTTTGTAGATACTGTATAATATCTTTTCATGGGACAACACTGAAGATATGACACTATTATACAATGTAAAGTAGTCACTGTACAGCTTGTATAACAGTGTAAATTTGATGTGGCCTCAAAGTAACTCAGCACACAGCCATCAATGTCCACATAACTGGCAACAAAAGTGACTACACTCCTATGTGAAAATGGACAAATTGTACCCAAAGTGTAAATATTTTGTGTGGTCTCCATTATTTTCCAGCACTGCCTTGGCATGGAGGTCACTAGAGTTTCACAGGTTGCAGCCACTGGAATCCTCTTCCACTCCTCTATGACAACATCATGGAGCTGGTGGATGTTAGAGACCTTGTGTTCCTCCACTTTCTATTTGAGGAGGCCCCACAGATGCTCAAATAAGGGAATGAGAATGTAAATAAGGCAATGCTTTTGTATCTGATGCAGAAATAGTTTACGTTCCCAAAATAGGACAAATGTAGTCCAATTAAAGGGCTGTTTCCACAAAGCCACTTCCTTGCTGTAGGTCATTTCATAGCTAGCTAGGTGCCGACCGTGTTACAGAATGAGGTGTGCGGTGCCTGCAGCCGTCCTCCCCATTCATTTTTATGGGAGCTCCGAATATAGCCTAACGAGTCTACTTGGCTATAATCAGAACTTCAATAGAAATAAAAGGGGAGGATGGCCACCTCATTCTGTAACATGGTTGGTTCATAGCTAACTATGAGTGGACGTACAGCAAGGAAGTGGTTTCAAAGAAACACCGCTTTCAGACTACTTTTGCCCTCTAGAAGTGTAAGGCCCCATCGCAGTATCTGATGGATACTATAAACGGGCTGCCACAACGAGATGTGAATGGGGCCTTAAATGATGGGAACTATAATTGGTGCATCCAATGGGTTACCTGTATCTGTTTGCATTTCTCTGTCGTCCATCATTCTAGTTCCCGTGTACTTCAGAGAACAACATTTTGGACTCTGTGGTCGTCCAGTTGCTGGTCCGTGGTCCTGACAAGCAGTGTGAACACGGCATTATGTGCAGCGTGAAAGTAGAAAGCAAGCTCCAAATTGAGGTCAGGAGATTCATATGGTCTTTCATTTCTATATATTTTATTGCCTGTAGACTGGGTTCACATTTTTCAATTTTGTTGTTTCTCAACTGCATTAGAAACACATGTGGTTTTTAGTTGACTAAAATTTCACCTAAATTAGAGTTAAAGATGGCGTTTTCTTCATGCATTTCATGGTCAGAATTATTTGGATCTTCCTTTTTTTTCCTCCTCACCTTAAGAGCCATAACTATTTTATTTTTCCATCTACATAGACATGTAAGGGCTTGTTTTTTGCAGGATAAAATGTACTTTTTAATGGTGCCATTATCCATACTATGTAATGTACTGGGAAACTGAAAACAAAATTCTCAGTGGGGTGAAATGTGGAATTTACACTTCGGTATGAATGATGCGTTATCTGTTTTCTGTAGGTCGGTAAGATTCTGGTGATATTAAATATATAGGATTTTCATTATGTTTTAGTACTTGGGTACCTGACTACTAGGAGGCACGATCGGTTGTACACTCTTCTGCATTATAAAAGGCAGGAAGTAATAGAAGCGCTTACATGGTTGTTAAGGAAAATTTTATAAGGCTTCCAGCTGTCATGGTAACCAATTGGCACCCCACGGTCTGGACATGGGGAGGCCGATCAGAGGACTGAACGGTGGTCAGCACTATTCCTCATTCATCTAGACGCCGCTGCCATGATTGATTCTCTACTTAAAGGGGTTTTCTCGCCATACTGTTTCACAGCCACAGCCAGTATTAGAATTACACATGCTGTTCAGGCTGTGGGTGGGTCTATAGCAGTGATTGACACCTCAGCTCTGCTGTTCCTTGCTAGTCCTGTTACATTGAGGAGTGCAAGAAATTTATAAAGTTTATGACCGCAAGCTGCAGAGCTCTAAAGAGTGTCAACGTAGCTTAATGAGAAGCTTTCAAAGGCCCTAGCTTAAGGTAAAATTTGCAGGAGGTGACTCACCATTGTTGGAGTAATGGCAGCTTAGAGCAATGAGAGTTAAGAGAGAGCAGGGAGAGAGATGGTCGGTAACCAGGGGAATGTGTGTGCTTTAAGAGGAGATAAAATCTTCTTTATTACCTGACCCAAGAAAAATTAACAAAGCAAACTATTTAGAAAAAGTCTTCAATTACCTGTCCCTACATGCTAAAAGCTAATCATTGTAGTGAGAAAACCTAATTAACTTTGTGGTTAAACAGCAGGGATTAGAGCTACCTAATGAGAAATATTACTCCTGTAGAACTGATGCAGTTGAAAAATGCATCAAACACACATCTAGTAATGTAGTGTGTAAATCCAGCTCAAAATTTCTACAATTTTTATGTAAAAAGCTCTTTATAGTTCACAAAAAATGTAAAACTTTTTCTAAACTGCAAACGGGACTTCTTATGGCTTTCAAAAATGGCTTTCTTCTTGTCGCTCTTCCAGAAAGGCTGGATTTGTGGAGAACACAACTAATAGTTGTCCTGTGGAAAGATTTTCCCACCTGAGCTGTGGATCTCTGCAGTTCCTCCCGAGTGATCCTGGGTCTCTTGGCTGCTTCTCTAATTTGTGTTCTCCTTGTCTAGGCTGTCTTTTTAGTTGAACAGCCATGTCTGGATAGGTTAGCAGTTGTGCCATACTCCTTCCATTTACAGATAATGGATGGAACAGTACTCTGTGAGATGTTCAGAGCTTGGGCTATTTTATAAAAAACCTAACCCTGCAATACACTTAGCCACAACGGTATCCCTGTGGTGGTGTTTTCCTTGGGTTTCACGATGCTGTTGGGTTACTAATGTTCTAGAACCAACCTGAGGGTTTCACCAAACAGCTGTAGTTATACTGAGAATACATTACATATAGATGTGCTCTATTAACTAACTAGGTGAATTCTAAAGGCAATTGGTCACACTAGACTTTATTTAGGGGGATCAGAGTATAGGGGGCTAAATACATATGTACGACACTCTTTTTAGTTTTTTAAAGTTTCCTTACAATTCCTTGCTACGTTGTGTTGCTCACATAATAGATCCATAAAATAAATGTAAGTTTTAAAATGATGAACAGTTCAAGGAGTATGAATACTTTTGTAACCCTCTGTATAGTGCTGTGACCCTCTCATCAGCAATGAGCTATTGGTCTTCATAACCAAAATTTGGGGATGATTAATTTGACAACATATCTTTATAGGAGGCTTCAGCTTCACATCTTTTTTTTCTTTTTACACATTCTCTTTTTCTCTTCACCCACCCATACCAATACATGACAAAATTCTGGCTGCCCACAGCCACCACTAGGGGGAACCAACCTTACACATGTATACAGCTTCTTTTAAGCTATAAGATAAATGTATATTTCGTAAGTCTGTGATGCAAAATGAGGTTTTAATAAATGTTTAATTTTCTTTTCTCTTGATTATCCCAAGATTGATTGATTTATTGATGTTTTTAGTTTCTTGATCTAAAATACTTCCTGCATTAATCTCCACAATGGAAATCTCACAGGTGTCTCTCTCTGCTGCTCCACCATCTCTTGGTGTATCTTTGGCTCTGTGTTCTCTGTCCTCATCGTCGGATCCTTTAAATAATTCCCATACCTTACTTGTTGTGAATGACTGTCCAGCTGACGTGGGGGTTTCCATAACGATGGACCCCCCCCTGCCCTGCACCAAGGCCTTGCTGAAGAAGACCTTCAGTTTCCAACTTGCCCCTTTCTACAACAACTCTATACAATTCCTGCACTGCAGAGTCCAATTGTGCTACAAAGAACCATCATGCATTGGTAGCGCTGGGTCCAAGAGCTTTCCAGAGGTAATTGTGGTCTATGTGATCTGTTCTAGTCTGAGAATCTTCTACTATATTCAATCATTTGGTTGGTTTGTGTTTTCTTTCCTGTCTGCTATATTTAAAAGGGGTTGTCTGGTTTCCAAAATCTATTAGGAAACATCTTGATAGGGAATTCTGAATGAGTAGACAAGGATCCCATCAATATACCAGAAAGATTGTCTTTCTCTATGGAGGTTCTTTCCTGACCTGTGGTCACTGATTTATATAAGATATATGTAATACTTATTTTGCTCTACGGAGGTGCTGCAGGGATATCGTACACTTGGTGGCAAGTCCCTTTGCAGATTGCAGCTGATGGACTGCTTCATTAGTCTTGATTCTTTAAAGGGACACTGCTATTATAAAGAAATATTTTGACTAAAATCAATATTCCCAGAAAACGATTTGTTTTTTTTAGATTTTTTGGCAATATTTTATTGCATTCCTATGCAATTAAAACTTACATATAAATTTTTGTCTTTCTCTGTGAGAGAGAAATTTTCTTTGGCAGGGCAGACTTATCTCACATTTGCTGCTACTTATTGTCTTATATAGTCTCATTAAAAATAGTAGGTAATGACAACATGATTTCTTTATTCTCTTCACAGGGATAGATAAGATTATACTAGACCAGGGGTGTCAAACTGCGGCCCTCCAGCTGTTGGGAAACTACAACTCCCATCATGCCCACTTTTTTTTTTTATAGATTATACAAATTCATGATGGGAGTTGTAGTTTCCCAACAGCTGGAGGGCCGCCGTTTGACACCTGTGTACTAGACCATGAGCGATACATGAAAGGAGAATAGTCATCTTTTTCAGCACTGAGTAAGGGGGAGAGGGTTTCTTCACACTTTTCAGGTTATTGCAGATAATACTTACACTTCTCGGGTCAAAGCCACCAAGAAAGAAGGACCATCAAGCAATCCTCACAAAAGCTCACAGAAGGGAAGTCAGGGAGAGTAATGTACATAGGGAGAAACAACTAATGAACAAAAAAAAAACATATAATAGTCACATATTACATTACAATATGGGAAAAGAAAAATGTTGCTGGTAATATTCCTTTAAAGACTCACCACTGTATAAGCTACCAGTGTTCTCCACCTTTTAGAAGTTGCCTACCAGTCTATGAGAGGCATTATAGTTCCTTTACAATATACTACCCTTGCATGATAATCCTCTTCAACTTGAGTACTATCGGCTTTACTGGCCTCTAGGAGCTGTTAATAAAGAGAATAAAGATGTTTCTGTGCAGTACGGACCCTTAAACGTTCTCTGCTCTACCATAATTTTTCCTCCAAACTAGTGTCATTATACGGAGGACCTCTGCACCCGCATTAGTGCTGCACCCTCGTTCCTAAGGCCGGAGCTCCATCGTACAGTGATTCAACCGCTGCTGGTCACCATTTCTGCTCCCACCCGTCCCCTGTTCAAGTCCAGTGCAGGTCTGTAATGTCCCCTTGTAATAAAAGCGTAATGGACTCTAGAAATACTTTCAACTGAGCTCTTGCTTTTATTTTAGGCCACAAGAAGCTGCCTATGGCCAAACATCAAGGTAAGAAGGGGGAAAAAAAGGAGAGGAGGTCGGACCAGAGAGTGAACCTGATCACGAGAGGGGCAGGGCTTGTTTATATTTGCATACAAATAGACTATTTCTGGCTGTTTTGTGGGTGGTTTTTTGATGGACTGAGGTTGTGGCTTATATCTCCTTCAATTTAGGATCTAAATGCTTGGAGACACTGCTTTAATAATCTGCAAATATCCATAATGCTAATAGTGCACAATAGTATTTAAAGCTGTTGGGGACAAGTGCTTGAGGCCATTTGTTGGGAAACATTGCTGTACCTGGGGCAAAAACAACTGCTTTGTCAGTCATTTGGCTATTTGTTCAAGGGACCTGTGGGCAACAAAGCATTTGGACCCCATCCTTTTAATGCATTAAGGCATAGCGAGTGTCGAACTGGACTGCCTGGGCCCACTAGTGGAGTTGATTCCTGGGACCCATCAATGTAGATGATTCCTGGGGCCCACCAGAATTGATTCTTGGGGTCATCAGTAGATTCTTGTGGTTCACCTTTAGAGATAATTCTTAGGGCCTACCAGTGGAGTTGGTTCTTGGGTTCCAACCAGTAGAATTGATTCTTAGAGCCCACCAGTGGAGATGATTCCTGGAGCCCATCAGTAGAGTTGATTCCTGGGGCCCGTCAGTGGAGTTGATTCCTGGGTCCCTACCAGTAGAGTTGAATCTTGAGGCCCATCAGTTGAGATGATTTTTAGGGCCCACCAGTGGAGATTTTTAGGGCCTACCAGTGGAAATGATTTTTAGGGCTCACCAGTGGAGATGATTTTTAGGGCTCACCAGTGGAGATGATTCTTGGGGCCTACCAGTGGAGTTGACTCTTGGGTCCCTACCAGTAGAGTTGAATCTTGAGGCCCATCAGTTGAGATGATTTTTAGGGCCCACCAGTGGAGATTACTCTTGAGGCACCAGTGGAGTTGATTCTTGGGGCCCATCCTACAGCTACAGTACATGACTGCACTTTCTGCATCTCTATTCCTGCCTTGCTATCTGTAATGCAGCACTAGGGCCTACCTGCCAAAGTGCCCACCGGGGGTTTTCCCTGTTCCACTATGGGTCAGTCCAAGCCTGGGCATAGCCTAGTGATGTGACATAATGTGCTCTTATAGATATTGAGGCCTATTGGATTCAAAGTCTCCAGTTGTTGAATCCTGGCTTGTACATTGCTCTGTACAAATCATTCATTATCTGCCCTTTCATCTCCCATTGTCGGGTCAACATATTCCAGAACTTCCCATTGCCATTCTCTGACTCTATGAGATTTTATAAGAAAATTTTGTGCCACTGTTTGTCCACCAAATATGTAAAAAAACAAAAAGTCAAGGAGAAGGAAGCTGTTTAAAGGACACTTACAAGCGATACAAAAATGGTATTGCTTAAATTGGAGTCAATGGAAGCAGCTGTTATAGACATCACAAGCCCAATACTTTATTTGCTTCCTAAAGTGTATAAAATATGCTGGATCACCCAGTTGGGCCAGGGGTGGGGTCAGTATTGCAATCACTAGTCTTCCTTGTAGATTCATAATTTGCAGTCAGAAGCAGTTGGCTCGTTCCCATAGAATGAAGGATGCAAATGATTTTCTAGACAGGATTCAGGATTAGAGATGGGCGAATTTCCCGAAATTCATTTCGTTCACTTCGCCGAATTTCTCGCAAAAAATAACTTCGTTCCGAATTACTTCGGGATGAATCATGTTAAAAATCAGCTATTTCCAGGCTGCACAGAGCCTGCAGGGTGCTGTAGAACGTTGTGCCATGCTTAAATATGCAGAGGGAGCTTGGTTTGGTCTTCATACAATGTTGTGTTTTAGTATGACACGCACATGACTGCCGCCGCTCTTAGAATCGCTTCACTATAAAATTCCCTGGGCACTTAAGAGGGCAAAACTGACCAAAAAACTGAAGCGGGAATGTAGCCTGATAAAGTCATGGCAGCGACAGCTGGAAAAAAACAAGCTGAGAGCTCAGATGGCAACATCAGTGACAGAGTGTGGAGGTGACGGCGGCAGCCACAGCAGCATGAGGTCAGGCAGTGGCACAATCACATTCTGGAGGTGGCAAAAACAGGAGTAGGCCACAGAGTGGGACAATGACACAGTGTGGAGGTCACGGCAGCAGCCACAGCAGCAGCATGAGGTCAGACAGTGGCACAATGACACAGTGTGTAGGTCACGGCAGCAGCCACAGCAGCAGCATGAGATCAGACAGTGGCACAATGACATTCTGGAGGTGGCAAAAACAGGAGTAGGCCACAGAGTGGGACAATGACACAGTGTGTAGGTCACGGCAGCAGCAGCATGAGGTCAGACAGTGGCACAATGACATTCTGGAGGTGGCAAAAACAGGAGTAGGCCACAGAGTGGGACAATGACTCAGTGTGTAGGTCACGGCAGCAGCCACAGCAGCAGCATGAGGTCAGACAGTGGCACAATGACACAGTGTGGAGGTGGGTGGCAATACCAGTCCCTGGTAAAGATGGTTGGTGGCAGATGGAGAAACTGTCAGCAGATGTGTGGCATCAGGTGGGTGGCGGCATCAGAATAGTGGCTGAGGTAGGTAGTTTGAACCCAGACTCATTTCTCACAGTTTGAGTGAGGCGTCATGGCTGACGCCAAAGGCATTGGTGTGTGGAAATCCTGGCCTATCCACGCCTGATTCATCTTGACAAAGGTCAGTCGTTCCACATTTCCCGTGGACAAGCGGGTTCTCCTTGGGGTAACGATGGCCCCCGCCGCACTGAACACCCTCTCTGATGCCACACTACTGGCCGGGCAGGACAGCTTCTCCACTGCAAACTCGGCAAGTTGCGGCCACACATCCAGTTTGGCTGCCCAGTAGTCCAGCGGATCTTCTAACTGGGGTGGCAGAGTGCTGTCCAAGTAGGCCACCACCTGTTGGTTCAGGGACTGCTACAGGTCCTGCTGCTGCTGCTGGCGACTACCCTCCTCACTAGGCGGGTGAAGGAAGCTGCTCATCAGTGACTCCAGACTTAGGTTACTACTGAAGGAGCTGGTACTGCTCCTACCCCCCCACCTTCCACCAGCAGCCGCGGCAGTAGTACGTGAGCGCTGAGGAACCCCCCCCGGTCAGACCTGTCAGAGGAGGACGATGCCGCACATAGGGAGCGGCCAACTGATTACGGAGGATTTCCCTATAATATTTGAGTTTGTCCTCCATCTCAATGGCTGGGAAAAAGGCTCCCATTTTGGACCGGTTTGCGACGGTCCAATAGGGTGGAGAGCCAGAAGTCATCCCTCTGCCGGATGCTGACTATTCGGCTGTCACTAGCCAGGCAAATAAGCATGCTGCGGGCCATCTGCACAAGTGACTCCGAGGGGCTCCCTGCCTCCATTTCCACTGTATACTGCCACGGTGCTTGGGGGTCATCTGCCTCGTCTTCCTCATCTCCATCCACCTCCTCCAGCTGCTCCTGCTCCTCCTCTCTTGTCACCTGGGTAGAAAATCCACTCATTTCACCAGACAATGCTTCTGCTCCAATGTCCTCCTCCACCTCCTCCTCCTCCATTTCAGTCCCCACCGGACTCATGTGGCCACGAGATGTAGTCGCCACGTCTCCAGTCCCCTGCCCAGACAGATTTTTCAGCATCTGTTCCAGGACATGAAGCAGTGGATGACGCTATTCATCCTGTAGTACTGGCGACTGACAAATAACGTGGCCTCCTCGAATGGCCTCAACAAACGGCAGGTGTCACGCATGAGCTGCCACTGGCTGACATCAAAGTTACACAGGGGAAAACTTCTGTCTGCCTGGATCATCAAAAAATCGTTAATGGCCTTTCTCTGTTCATACAGTCGGTCCAACATGTGCAGACTGGAATTCCAACGGGTGGAAACATCGCATATCAGAGTGTGTTGGGGGAGGCCGTTCTGCCGCTGCAACTCGAGGAGGGTGTTCCTGGCTTTGTATGAATGGATAAAGTGCATGCACAGTTTCCTGGCCATTTTCAGAATCTGCTGAAGATCGGTGGAAGACTTCAGGAACCTTTTCACAACCAGACTGAACACGTGCGCCATGCAGGGCGCATGGACCATCCCTCCTCGGTTGCAGGGGGACCCATGTTCCCCCAAATTGTGTCACCATGGTTCCGTTTGCATTGGCGCGGGGGAAAGCCACACATCGTTTTCTTGCTGATGACGCGGGGCTTTTCCCCCCTGTGTGATTCGTTCGCCGAGGCAAGCCAGGTGTAAAATGCTGACACGCTGTGCCCTACACATATGGTATATGGGCAGTATTTGTGGAGGCTGGGGGGAGGGGTGGTGGGAGGAGGGGGACTTTGGGGCCCAGGAGCAGCATTTTTGACAACGTGGGGGGAGAAAGCGGGGGGTCTCTGTCCAAGTTTTTGGGTGTCCCCTGGGCCGGAAGCACATTATCCAGTGGGCCGTAAAGGAATGTCTGGCCCTGCCGTAGTTACGCTCCAGACGTCCGCGCTGCCGTGCACCTTGAACAAACAGATAAGCTAAGGAGGGCCCCACCTTCTTTTCTAATTTATGAATTTCTGGTACTGCCTTTTTGGAAAATAAATTACGGCTTGGAAACTCCCCATCTCGGTCGGACAAGCCATTATTTTTCTCTGAAGGGTGCAGAGCCCCCTTTTTGGAAAGGGGGGGGACTGCGTACCAAAAAACTTGGAAGGAGCCCCCCGGTCACTGCTGCACCTTTGGAGGTTGGACGATACTGTTGTCTCTTTGCAATGCCTCGCTGAACGATGCTGGGCCATGAGTAGCGAGGAGGGAGCATCTGGACCGGAGGGGTGTCAAAGAAAAAACAGCTCCCTTCTGCAGAGGTGGTGGGCCTTACTGGTGCAAGGGCGGTGCCCTGGGCGCTGCTGCTGTTTGCTGCGGGGGCAGGATGGACCCCCCAAATCTGAGCCATTTTCTAAAAGGCCACCGGATGATGCGTGATGTGGTGACGCAGGGCCTGGTCCCAAACTTTGCTCCGGCCACGTTTTCCCTTTTCCCCAAAGATTTTTCTTATCCCTTTTCGGCCCTCCGGTGTCTTAGCAAAAAAACCTCACACCGCCGGGTATGGGAAAATTTTTACCCCCCAACGCTCCGCACTGAGTGAATACTGCCCCCGCTTCCCCCTGACCCTGTCCCGCTACTTTTGTTGGACCTGCGAAGGGGGTTTTTAAAACCCTTGGCCGGTTGGGCCCCCGACCTCCACTGCTGCTATTCGTGATCAGGCCACACGACCCATTTGCTGGCTGCGTCGCTGCCTGAGCGCAAGCGACGCCCTCTTTTTCCGACGATGTGAAACCCTTTCCCCACGGTCCCCAAATGCGGTCGGTACTCACATCTATTTTTGTTTTTCACTGCTTCCTCTCCCGGTCTTGTATGCAGAGGGTGACCCCCCACAACATGACCTCCCATGCCCTCTCCACATCTATACTTCCGCCTACTGCAAGAAAAGGGGTATTGGCCCCCTTTTTTCGCTGCCAAGGGAGCTGCTGCTGCCCCCTCAAATTTTTTTTCTCCCCGCTATATAGTGGGGGCTGACCCCGACCACATAGTAGATCTCGGCGAGGGAAACCCCATGGGACAGAGGGGGTGGACAGGGGGGCCGCTGACCCGCTCCCCGGGGCCCTGCCAACTAAGGGTTTGTCTGCTTCCCACCATTTGCCCGGGGTTTTCGATGTATCTGGGAGAAAGAGGATGCCCAGAAACCAATCAAACCATTGGGTTGCTGAAACAACACCCGGGCTAGATACAGGGGCAGTTTTGGCCCCACCGAGGACCCCCCCTGCGGTCCCTTGCTGTGCTGCGACCGGGCCTGGAAAAGTTTTGCCTCTGCCCCTCGCAGGTGAAGAGCCTGCCCCTTTCTGTCTGCATACTGTTTGTTCTAAATGTACAGACCTGTTTGATGAAGAATCTGTATATGATAAATACACACCCTGTATTTTTTGCCAAATGAACCCATAAAAGCTTGGGTAACCCTTTGGGTAAAATTGGCTCCACAAATTTTGGGGAGGAAAAATTGACTTGTTTGTGCCGTTTAAAAAACTGTGTATTTTTTTGCGTTTAAAAACACAAACAGGCTTAATTTAAACCTTGGATATGAATTAGGCTACAGAATTTTTTTTGTGGGGGTGAAAAACAAAGTTTTTTTTACTGAGTACAACAGCAGAAAAAACGCTTTTTTTAACCCCTGGATTAAAATTGCCAAAAGAATTGAGCAGCCGGAAACTGTAGTTTGTAGGGTTACAATTGGTGTTTTCTACGTCCAACAAGAGAAAAAATTGTAATTAACTTGCTTTTTGGGAAATTTTCTACAGGAAAAGTATTTTTTTTGGGGGTGAAAAAACGGTCTTTTTGTCACCCGCAGAAAAAACAACGTTAATTAAAACCCCCGGATGTAAATTGGCAAAAAAATTTTAGCAAGCCAAAAAAGAAGTGGTATTTATATTATAAAAACGCTTTTTTTTAAAAGAAACAAAAAGGAACTGGTTAGATGCCCCCTTTGGATTTCAATGTGTGTGGCGATAGCATTAAAAATGTAATGCAGCTGCACTGGACACACATGGACTTCAGATCCAATACACCCAAAAAAACGAAATAGAACATTAAGAGAAGCAGTCTCTGCGACAAGCTGAGCACCCCCAAAACGCTGTATAAAAAACAATTCTTCAGAACAAACGCCGCGGCAGCACCCTTTCCTGTCAGTACGTGAGAGCGGAAGAGCTCCCCCGTCGCGCCCGGGCTTTATAGGCGGTGCATACGAACCCGCCGGTCCTTTATTGGCTTCATCTCTGCAATGTCATGAGGCTAGCCCTTCTTTCCCCCCGAGTGCTTTGCCCCCTTAGCCCATGGCTCGCAGCCTTTTATCAATCAAAAACACATTCGTTCACCCGAAGTACCCCAACTTCGACTTCGTTCAAACTGAAGTTTTCCTGAAAAATTTTTAAAAAAATTCCACTTCATTAGAATCAATTCGCCCTTTTTAGTCAGGATTTTTAAACCCCAAATTTTTCCCGGGTTCATAAGCAAATATTTAGATTTTGATGACTCCTACTGATTTCAGCTCCAGGGCACTTAACTCCTTAACGACCGCCCACTGTCTTTTGACGTTGGGCATTTCAGGTCGTTCGCCTGCAGCGACGTCTTTTGGCGTCGCTGCAGACATCGGAGTTTGCGGCTCCCGGAGCTGCAGCAGCACTGAGAACGGGGCTGTACTACACAGCCCTGATCCCAGAGCATCTCCTGCGAGCACAGGGGAGCGGGAGAACCTCCGCAACCCGGTGCTTTAACCCTTTGATTGCTGCAGTTCGTCACCGCAGCGCAATCAAAGGGTTTCCCTTCTCTGTTGGGTGATCAGAACCCCTGGTGACCCGACAGAGCCCAGGGAACGGCTGCACAGTCAGCCCTGGGGACTTACAGTAGCCCCAGGGCTGTCTGTGTAAGAAGCCAGTGATCAGGGCAGACTGTGTGCTGTCCTGATCACTGCCTGTGTCATACACAGATTATAATGTATTAGCATATATGAATATGCTAATACATTACTAAGTGGGATTTAAAAAAAAAAAGTAAAAGACATAAAATGTGTAAAAAAAAAAAAGAATAAAAAATAAATAAAATAAAAATAAATATTTAATTAAAAATAATTATGCATACATTACACACACAAAACCCTACACATATTAGGTATCCACATAACTGTTATAACCTGTAGAGTTAATCTAACAAGCTATTAACGTGAATGGTAAAAAAATAATTTACTTTTTTTTTTATTTTTTTTTTTAATTCTGCATTTATTTATAAGTGTACTTAAACTATTCCCCCATAAAGTACAACTTGTCCCGAATAAAATGAGGCCTCAGACAACTGCATCATTGAAAAAATAAAAAACTTACAACTGTTGAAACGCAGGGAGGCAAAAACTAATAGAATGTTCTGGTCATTAAGTACTTTTCAGGCATTAGGCTTAAGGCACAGGTGTCAAACTGCGGCCCTCCAGCTGTTGGGAAACTACAACTCCCATCATGCATTTATATAATCTATAACAGTGGGCATGATGGGAGTTGTAGTTTCCAACAGCTGGAGGGCCGCAGTTTGACACCCCTGGCTTAAGGGGTTAATGAGGTCTTCTGCAGCTCCTAGAACATCCACCTGCTGTATCCAGTGTTGGTGAAAGTAAACCACTTCTAGTGAACTGATCTGTAAAGTACAGTACAACAATCACTACTCTGCCGATGTACAAGATAGTTTGGGCGGTGGGTGCCACTCACTTACCTAATCATTGTGCACACAGTACAATTATATGGATAGAATAGCATATGAAGGAGATGACAAAAACATGTCCAAAAAGGGGGTGTGGAGCGTCCAAAGCGTTGGGTTCATCATGCTGCTCTTAGGATCTGGGGCCTTGGTGAAGAGGAGACATCTGTCACTAGGACTACTGTGCTATACTTTGTACAAGGCCTGAACGGTGCCGGGCGGCCTTGTATCCGTCAGGTTTTGCCTGGAGTGTCCCTTTAAATCCCACTTATGTCAGAACTCTTTTTTGTGCTGTAAATTGAGCGGATATTTCCAGAGACAGATTCCCCCTCATCGGGGACCCTCTTGTCTATGTTCTGACAGAATCTCCTGAACACGGAGTGGGAATAGCCGGAGCAGTTGGCGTCACACTCGGATCCTTCTTCGTTGGAGTGATCCTGACAACCGGACTGTGGTTGATCCATAGCAAGACAGGTGACTCCGCGCTCTGCAGGTTGCTGTCCTCCTGGGCTGTGGGGGTCCTGTCATTTCTGCGTTTGACCGTCTTGTCTTTTCTCTACAGCCTCCATCACTCAAGTGACACAAGCCTCCTGAGGAGTCATTAGTGAGATAGTAAAGTCTTCTATGTTTCTGAGCCGACAATGTCAAGAAATAAACCACTGCAGTTACCAGATTCTTGTTAATCGTATGGCGCATCCACCCTCATAACTGTAGAAAAAAGTGTGATCCACTATAGAGAACCTGTCATATGAAAAGTGCTGTCCAAGCTGCAGGCAACATGTTCCAGACCAGGAGGAGCTGAGACTATATACATATATATTATATATATTACACTGCTGAGTCACATTATTATGACTGCTAATATCCAGAGTAACCGCTGTGTGCAGCTAGACGAGGTGGGGGTGACTCAAGCTCCTGGTAGGTTTTCACAGGTTACCAGAACCATGCTGCCTGCAGCCCACAGTTGCTGGAGCCTCCATAGAGCCAACACCACCATCCAGGGGTTCTCACAGCTGCTGGAGGGTCCATAGAGCCAACACCACCATCCAGGGCTCCCACAGCTGCTGGAGGGTCCATAGAGCCAACACCACCATCCAGGGGCTCCCACAGCTGCTGGAGGGTCCATAGAGCCAACACCACCATCCATGGGCTCCCACAGCTGCTGGAGGGTCCATAGAGCCAACACCACCATCCAGGGGCTCCCACAGCTGCTGGAGGGGCCATAGAGCCAACACCACCATCCAGGGGCTCTCACAGCTGCTGGAGGGTCCATAGAGCCAACACCACCATCCAGGGGCTCCCACAGCTGCTGGAGGGTCCATAGAGCCAACACCACCATCCAGGGGCTCCCACAGCTGCTGGAGGGTCCATAGAGCCAACACCACCATCCAGGGACTTCCACAGCTGCTGGAGGAGCCATAGAGCCAACACCCCCATCCAGGAGCCCCACAGCTGCTGGAGGTTCCATAGAGCCAACAACACAATCCAGTGGCTCCCACAGCTGCTGGAGGTGCCATAGAGCCAACACCACCATCCAGGGGCTCCCACAGCTGCTGGAGGGTCCATAGAGCCAACACCACCATCCAGGGGCTCCCACAGCTGCTGGAGGGTCCATAGAGCCAACACCACCATCCAGGGGCCCTACAGCTGCTGGAGGAGCCATAGAGCCAACACCACCATCCAGGAGCTTCCACAGCGGCTGGAGGGTCCATAGAGCCAACACCACCATCCAGTGGCTCCCACAGCTGCTGGAGGAGCCATAGAGCCAACACCACCATCCAGGGGTTCCCACAGCTGCTGGAGAAGCCATAGAGCCAACACCACCATCCAGGGGTTCCCACAGCTGCTGGAGGGTCCATAGAGCCAACACCACCATCCAGGGGCCCCACAGCTGCTGAAGGGTCCATAGAGCCAACACCACCATCCAGGGGCTCCCACAGCTGCTGGAGGATCCATAGAGCCAACACCACCATCCAGGGGCTGCCACAGGTCCTAGAGGGTCCATAGAGCCAACACCACCATCCAGGGGCTCCAACGGCTGCTGGAGGGTCCATAGAGCCAACACCACCATCCAGGGGCCCCACAGCTGCTGGAGGGTCCTCAGAGCCAACACCCCCATCCAGGGGCTCCCACAGCTGCTGGAGGGTCCATAGAGCCAACACCACCATCCAGGGGCCCCACAGCTGCTGGAGGGTCTATAGCACCAACACCACCATCCAGGGGTTCCCCCTGCTGCTGGAGGGTCCATGGATCCAACACCACCCTCCAGGGGCCCCCACAGATGCTGGTGGGTTCATAGGGCCAATACAACCATCCAGGGGCTCCCACAGCTGCTGGAGGGTCCATAGAGCCAATACCACCATCCAGGGGCCCCACAGCTGCTGGAGGGGCCATAGAGCCAACACCACCATCCAGGGGCTCCCACAGCTGCTGGAGGGTCCATGGAGCCGACACCACCATCCAGGAGCCCCACAGATGCTCATTTGGGTTCAAGTCTGGAGAATTAGGACGCACGGTGGTACTTGGAAGTCTTGGTCCTACTCTTCCAACCAATGTTGGACATTGCTATCTGGGTGACATGTTGCATTGTCCTGCTGGAAGATCCCATCCACCCCAGGGAAGACAATCAGCATGTATGAGTGTGTGCAGGGGCGTAGCTACAGGGGGTGCAGCGGTAGCAATCGCTACCAGGCCCAGCAGCCTGAGGGGGCCCAAAAGCCCTCCTGCCACATAAGAAGATACCAACATTGTAAATGGTGCATGGTAACTGGGGGGGCCCCGTTTCACTTTTCGCACCAGGGCCCAAGAGGTTGAAGTTACGCTTCTGAGTGTGGGTGATCTGCAAGGATGGATTCATGCCAAAATCTGATTCTACATCGATGAGTGGCCCAGAGAATGCCACAAAAACCTCCCCCCGGACCGTATACTAAGACCACCACCCTGTATCCCTTCCAGCAATGGTTGCAGGGTGTTTGTTCTCTGATGTTTCTCATCTGACACGCCAATGTACATCTGTTCTTTGAAGCAGAAAACATGACTCATTAGAGAAGATAATCCTTTGCCAATAAGCAGCGGTCCCATTCTGATGCTGTTGTGACCATTAAAGCCTCTTCTTCTGATACAGTTTGGTTAGCAGAGGTGCAGTAACATCTGCCCCATACAAAAGGTTTCACTGAACTGCTGTGTTAGATACACTTCTGGTTTCCCTTGGTTCATTTTGGGACTGAGCTGCTTCAGTATAGTGAGTTGGTCTGTCCTCCTGCAACTTTGTAGTCGTAATGGCGCCAGTTGTTCACTCATGAGACACTTTCACCACAACAGCTGCCAACAGCTTACACATGGTGCAATTTCAATACTGCCACCCTTGTCCAAGAGCCACTAATCATCCCTGTTTGCAACTCTAATAGAGGTAAAAAAAAAATCTATTTGGGGAAAATAACTATTACTTTATCACTCTGCTCATTCTTGGCTTTGGAGTCCAGTGGGCGGGCCTATGTAGTAACTGAAAGCTTTCACTGAATTAATGTGGATAGATAGCTGTCAGTCACTGATCAGGACCGCCTACTGGACTCCCAAGCTCAGAATGAGCTGAGGTTTAAATAACACATTCGCTCTTCTGAATCTTTTCCCACACCTATGTATATCCATCTGCTCAGCACCTCCTGCTCTATAACATGCTGACTGCAGATTGGACCACAAGGTTTCTTCTCCATGTATTTCTATTATGGCAGAGCTATGATCAGTGACTCCAAACCATCACTTGACTCCCAAATGGTTTAGTCCATCTTCTATACTTTAAACTACAGCTGTGTGCATTGGCCTCAGCTGACTGTACTATTCTGTGATTTTTAAACTACCACCGCCTAAAAAGTGAGAAAACTGAAATCAGCTGGGATTTTTTTTCTTATGTACACCTTGTCCTCCTAAGAGTGAACCCAAAAAAACAGTATCAGCGGATTCTCCACATAAATAAAACCAGTAGAGAGTCCCACTTACACGGTGGAAAAAGAACACCTCCAAAAGATAATACTGCAGCAGTTTCCCATATATAAAGTGCCAGCAGTGTCCTTTCAAGAACAGTCCAAAATTGTGCTTCCATTCAGGCAGTGCTAGAATAGAATGAAAATTCTTGCGATCTCTAGCAGCCACAATGGGGATCTCACTAGATACAGTTTTATACATTTATAAGTCCACTGCAATCATAAGGGGAGCACCCTCGTCACTGGGTTATGGATACAGATTGTTGATAAGCTGCAGCCCATAGAAACTTCTTGCATAGGACACTCTGCTATGAATTCTGGTGCCGACAGCCCAGTTCTAAATCACTTTACGGTAGTATATACTGTGTCAGAATGTATGAACCTGTTCTTCTGCAGGACATACATATAGGGCAGTGTAGAGCCAATACTACAAGTCTGGCTCAGGCACCACCTTTACCCTGGTCTGTTCTTATGCAGCTCGTACATACAGTGCAGTGTAGAGCCAATACCACAAGTCTGGCTCAGGCACCACCTTTACCCTGTTCTGGCTGTTCTTCTGCAGGTCATACATACAGGGCATGTAGAGCCAATACCACAAGTCTGGCTCAGGCACCACCTTTACCTGGTCTGGCTGTTCTTCTGCAGGTCATACATACAGGGCAGTGTAGAGCCAATACCACAAGTCTGGCTCAGGCACCACCTTTACCCTCGTCTGGCTGTTCTTCTGCAGGTCATACATACAGGGCAGTGTAGAGCCAATACCACAAGTCTGGCTCAGGCACCACCTTTACCCTGGTCTGGCTGTTCTTCTGCAGGTCATACATACAGGGCAGTCTAGTCACAAAACCACAAGTCTGGCTCAGGCACCACCTTTACCCTGGTCTGGCTGTTCTTCTGCAGGTCATACATACAGGGCAGTGTAGAGCCAATACCACAAGTCTTTGAGATTCTTAGTTCACATGTTTTGATCAAAAAATACTTAGCCACCCCTGACTACCAACGGGATCTCAAGGTGGGTGGTCCTACTCTATTTTTACCTCTCACTAGAGTCAAACTCAGACTTCTCATTGGGTCAACAGACCTCCATAATCCAGAGAGAAAAATAAAAAAGCACCCATCTTCCAAGCATACTGCACTGATATCCCAAGCTGTGGAGGTGGGCGGGGTGCAAGAGACCAATATGGAGACATCCATTCCTTCCTACCTATAAATTAAAAGCAATATATGCCAAATACAATGTATAGTTCTGCACAAAAAAGCATTTCTGAAAAACACAATGTGAACCTGAGTGCCACTGGCTTGGTTGCGACATGTATACATACCCACATTCCAAGACCAGGGGCACATCATCCGCTAAAAGGGCTATCAAACAATACACGGAAACCTCTAAAGAAGCATTTATGCTATCTATAATACATGAAAAAAACTTTGAGATTCTTAGTTCACATGTTTTGATCAAAAAATGCTTATGCACCCCGCCCACCTCCACAGGCTGTTATATCAGTGCAGTATGCTTGCAAGGTTGGTGCTTTTTTATTTTTCTCTCTGGATTATGGAGGTCTGTTGACCCAATGAGAAGTCTGAATTTGACTCTAGTGAGAGGTAAAGATAGAGTAGGAACACCCGCCTTGAGATCCCGTTGTAAGCCGGGGGTGACATAAGCATTTTTTGATCAAAACATGTGAACTAAGAATCTCAAAGTTTTTTTCATGTATTATAGATAGCATAAAGGCTTCTTTGGAGGTTTCCATGTATTGTGTAGCCCTAATACCACACGTCTGGCTCAGACACCACCTTTAACCTGGTCTGGCTGTTCTTCTGCAGGTCATACATACAGAGCAGTGTAGAGCCAATACCACAAGTCTGGCTCAGGCACCACCTTTACCCTGGTCTGTTCTTCTGCAGGTCATACACACAGGGCAGTGTAGAGCCAATACAAGTCTGGCCCAGGTGCTACCTTTACCCTGGTCTGGCTGTTCTTCTGCAGGTCATAGATACAGGTGCAGTGTAGAGCCAATACCACAAGTCTGGCTCAGGCACCACCTTTACCCTGGTCTGGCTGTTCTTCTGCAGGTCATACATACAGGGGCAGTGTAGAGCCAATACCACAAGTCTGGCTCAGGCACCACCTTTACCCTGGTCTGGCTGTTCTTCTGCAGGTCATACATACAGGGCAGTGTAGAACCAATACCACAAGTCTGGCTCAGGCACCACCTTTACCCTGGTCGGGCTGTTCTTCTGCAGGTCATACATACAGGGCAGTGTAGGCCAATACCACAAGTCTGGCTCAGGCACCACCTTTACCCTGGTCTGGCTGTTCTTCTGCAGGTCATACATACAGGGCAGTGTAGAGCCAATACCACAAGTCTGGCTCAGGGACCACCTTTACCCTGGTCTGGCTGTTCTTCTGCAGGTCATACATACAGGGCAGTGTAGAGCCAATACCACAAGTCTGGCTCAGGCACCACCTTTACCCTGGTCTGGCTGTTCTTCTGCAGGTCATACATACAGGGCAGTGTAGAGCCAATACCACAAGTCTGGCTCAGGCACCACCTTTACCCTGGTCTGGCTATTCTTCTACAGGTCATACATACAGGGCAGTTTAGAGCCAATACCACAAGTCTGGCTCAGGCACCACCTTTACCCTGGTCTGGCTGTTCTAAATGTTCTGCGCCAAAGATTTGGTGTCAAAGAATTATAAATGTGTCTACTTCTACTAATGTGGTGCGTCTCCCCCAGAACGCCCCAAAACTTTTGTGCGTTAAAAAGTGTTTTTGACGCGGCACCAAGGCACTTAACGCCAAAGTTTGGAGTATGTTTGTTCATACATCTATAGAACTGGTCTACTACAGCTTTTTGAGGCCAGATAACTGGCACAGCCCCGTTCATACATATCACCCAAAGAGTCTTCTTCTCTCTAAGCTTCTGTTCCACCCCAAGAGTGTTTCTATCTGGTAAACTTCTGACACCCCAAATGTGTTTGCCATAGCACTGCAATGGTTTTAGTCACCTCAGCTATGGCACATTGAAGAAGTCCACATCACACAAATTTAAATTTTGAGTTTTTTATTGCAACCAATTAGATTTACATACGTTATGTCAAAAAAGTGAAATAAAGCAATGCTGATTTGTGACTCGATGTTTCGGTTTATAATAAACCTTATTTATTTCACTTTATTGACATAATGTCTGTAAATATAATTTGTTACAATAAAAAAAAAATCAAAATCTACATTTGTGTGCTGTGGACTTCTTCAATCTTCGGTAACTTGGGGTTGCAATATCCATTCCACGAGCAACAACATCCAATTGAGTGCTGGACATTTACTTCTTCTACATCAGCTATGGTGACATCAAAGGTAGGTTTTAGATCGGTAAACGGCTAGGACATGAAATCTACATTTCTCTACAATTTTTCAAAGCTAACATGGTATAAGTTGTGGCTCTTCGGGTATGGTCACACGGTGTCTTAGGGCCCATATCTGTGCGCGCAGCAAGAGGCAGCGTGTTTAGACGGACACGCTGATCAACGCTTTCTTCTAAAGCGCAGGAGGGGGCCGACGCCATTCACTTTCATTGTCCCTGTCACTTCTTTCTGCCGGCGTTCATTACGCGGCGGAGAAGACGGCAAGTAATCATAGCTCTCTATTACCGTAATTACAGGACGTATTTCGGGGCGCATTGCAGTGCAATTACGCCCCGAAATACGCCGTGTGAACATACCCTTAGTGTAAGACAAGCTGTGTTTACATAACAGCTGCTATCTCCAATAAACCACATTAGTGATGACACCAGAAATTGGTTATAGAAGGTTAAATGAGGTGACATCACAAGTGTGTTTTAGTGAGGTTAGTAGCTGTGACATCTGTAACAACAGTTGCTATCTCCAATAAACTACATTAGTAATGACACCATAAATAATGGGTTGTAAATGGTTAAATGGGGTTTTCTCGCTCCAAACATCATATCTGTAATGATGGGGACAGTAAAAATAAGAACTTTTGCAATCGGTTTGTATTACCTAAGACATTTAATGTAGCAGCTATTGACTAATCTGTAAGCCTCTAGAGCTAAATCTGAATTCTGGGGTCGGGCCATGCCCCCTTTGCTGTGATTGATTGCTTGATATTTAGTTCAACCCTGGTTGGGCCACGCCACCTGTGCTGTGATTGGCTGCCTGCACGCCGCTCTCAGATGGGCAAAATGAAAGTGAAACTGGCTCCCTCAGCTTTATGTGCAGGCTGCTGTCTGTGCAATATTGGCTGCCTGAGCTCTCTCTGTTCCTCTCCCAGTGATAACTGTATGTGAAGGATCTGGACAATTACTGAGTCTCTAGCTGTTAGGTTCACTCTCCCACCCCTCATATAACACAGCTTTATACACTACTCCCATCACCCATATAACACAGCCTTATACACTCTGCTCCCCCTCTACCTCCTGCCTGATAACAGAGGGGGGAACAGAGTACATTTCTCACATTTGTTGCATCAGTTCAGGCTTTATGTATAACTGTTTACACCAGTAGAGGTGTACTGGATACAAGAAGCTTATGGAGAGGGCGACTGCTCTGCAGACATAAGAACCATATTAGGAGGTTTGCGTAGCTGTGACATCCTCTCTCTTCCACTGCTCACACAGAATATTGATGTCACCAGTCTTCAGTGAGGGAAGAGATGCCTACTGGGAAGAGAGACCTGCCCCTGGATTTGAAGTTGTAAGACAGAGAGAAACAGCTCATGTCTGCGAAAGCCTGTACTGAGAAAACCCTTTTAACCCCTTAAGCCCCAGGCCTGAAAAGTAGTTAATGACCAGAACATTTTTTTAGTTTTTGCCTCCTTGCATTTCAACAGTTGTAACTTTTTTATTTTTTCAATGACGCAGTTTTATGAGTTTTATTCGAGACACGTTGTACTTTATTGGGGAATAGTTTAAGTTCACTTATAAATAATTGCAGAATGGTTTTATTTTTTATTTTTTTTTACACCATTCACATTTCACACTTAATAACTTGTTAGATTAATTCTACACGTTATTACGGTGGGTGGATACCTAATATGTGTAGGGTTCTGTCGTGTGTGTAATATATGCACAATTATTTTTTATTACATATTTATTTTAATTTTATTTTTTTATTCATTTTTTTACCCTTTTTTTGTTTTTGTGCTTTTTTTTTTTTTTAAATCCCATGAATGGAGAACTGTTACATTTTTTTTTCTTTTTTACACTTAGTAATGTATTTGCATATTCATATATGCTAATACATTATAATCTGTGGCATTCTGATACAGGCAGTGATCAGGGCAGCACACAGTCTTCCCTGATCACTGTCTTGTTACACAGACAGCCCTGGGCCTACTCTAGGTCCCCAGGGCTGATTGTGCAGCCGTTCCCCGGGCTCTGTCGGGTCACCAGGTGTTCAGATCACCCGACAGAGCAGGGAAACCCTTTGATTGCGCTGCGGTGACAAACTGCGGCAATCAAAGGGTTAAAGCACATAGGTGCGGGGGTTCTCCCGCTTCCCGATGCTCGCAGGAGATGCTATGGGATCAAGGCTGTGTAGTACAGCCCCGATCCCAGCGCTGCTGCGGCGCCTGGAGCTGCAAACTACGATCTCTGCAGCGATGTCTTAATACGGCGCTGCAGACGAAGGACCTGCACCAGCCGACGTCTAAAGTCGGTGGGCGGTCGTTAAGGGGTTAAGCTGAGATGACATCACAAGTGTGTTTTAGCCATATTTGCTTCTGTACCACCATATCCAGTTTTAGTAAGGTAAGTTCAGGGGCAGACATACCATGTTTATCATCAATTTAGTTGGAAATCAAGGATACATGGACCATCTGCTGTTGGTGTCTACCCATGTGTCAGTTACCAGACGTGATAGGACCTCTAGAGAAACTAACTACATTTCTCATTAGCAACAAGCAAATGTAAGACAAGAAAAAAGTCTACGGCTATGTTCACACGGCTTAAATTGGGACATATTTCGTGCTGTACTGCGCTCAATACGGGTGAAATCCGTCCCAGTCATTACGGTAATCCACAGTTCTCATAGAGAACTATGGATTACGTCTCCTCTCCCCACTCGCACAATACGCCGCGGGGAGAGAAGTGACATGTCAATTACTAGCGGCGAATACGCACTGACAATCGCACGGGAGTCGGCGCGAGCTCCCAACGTCCCGGAGTAATTGCAGGACGTAATTATGCCCCGCAATTATGCCGTGTGAATATAGCCTAAGTGGCACTCCCCCTTCAGGAGGTTAAAGGGGTGTTATCGTAATAACTGTTCGTGCTCTTTATCGGATTCTATGATATTGAGTTTGAAATCCAGGATCGAGTCTCTCCTCTCAGCAGGCGTGTCTCTCATGTCAGTAGGTGTTTCTCTCCTCTCAGCAGGCGTGTCTCCCCTCACTGAAGCTGTGACATCATCATTCTGTGTGAGGCAGCCGAAGCAGAAGGATGTCTGGAGAGAAGAGATCTGCAGCCTCCTGCATGCTTCTCTTGTGTCTGCAGAGCTTCAGGCTCCACAAGCTCCTTGCTGGGCTATAAGCAGTTATACGCACAGCCTGAACTGATGAAACACATGTGAGATATGCACACTGCCCCCCCCCTCCTGTTACCAGACAGGAGACTGTATGACTGTGGTATATGGAGGAATGCACACTGCCCTCCTTCCCCCTTTCCCTTCTGTTACCAGACAGGAGACTGTATGACTGGTATATAGAGGAATACACACTGCCCCCCCCTCCTCTCCCTCTGTTATCAGGCAGAAGACTGTGATATATGGAGGGAACAGAGGATGTAGCACTATGTTATATGAGGGGATCTGTGACTTAAACAGTCAGTAATTAGCCAGACCGTTCACCCTAGAGCTGGGAGATGAGTATACAGCCAGCAGCCCTTGGTTTTTACATTCGGTTTTAACAGCTCAGAGGGGAGAAAACACAGAGTGTGCAGGCAGCCAATCACAGTGCAGGGGGCGTGGCCGTGGTGTTTCTTGTCTGGGGGCGTATCCCAACAGGCTGAATGAAATGTCAGCCAGCAAATCACAGTGCAGGGGGCGTGTCTGGGGGGGGGGGGGTATCTGGCCAGGGAGCGTGTCCAGACCAGTAGAAACAGAATACAGATTTACAGAAAAGCTCGTATCTGCTAAACCAAGTGACTGAGGTAATGAAACCCAATTACAAAAGTACTTATTTTTACTGTCCCCATAATCTGAGACATGGTCGTTGTAGTGATACAACCCCTTTAAGTGGTTTGAATAAAGGCACCGGCTGAGTATGAATCTTCTGCTCGGATCTCCAGCGGCCCTCCGGTAACATACATGCAACAGTCCAAATTTAGATAATGATCCGGCAATTACAAATTCCATTACTTTATTATTCAAAGCAGCACAAACATACAGAAAACGTCTGTGAAAGACGTTTTCTGTATGTTTGTGCTGCTTTGAATAATAAAGTAATGGAATTTGTAATTGCCGGATCATTTCCTACATTTGGACTATTGCATGTACATTGTCCATTACTTGCAATACACATAAGCAACAGACTGTCAGCTCACATCGGTTATTGATGAGGGACAAACACCTCAAAACAACTACCTGCAGATGAATATTTGGATGGCTCAAATCCCATTCACATTGCAAGGCTTAGTTAGTCGTATGTGAATTGAGGAATGCTACATCTGATAGGCAGCACTGAAGAGTCCTAGCTCATTTCCCATGAGCCTTTTGAAGCCAGTAACTGAGGTGTTCTCCCCAAAAAGCATAGAGAAATTTGGTGCTGAATGGAAGCAACATACAATGGCACATGGATTGCTATATACATCGCACAGATCTATAGAATATGCATAATCTCATAGTATACAATAGGTTGCAAAAGTTCATACTTCTTTAACTGTTCCTCATTTTTAAACGTTACATCCACATACTTAAATGTATTTTAATATTTTGTGATTCCAAATTTTATGTCTTTCAAATGTTTGCAAATTATAAAACGGAAGTATATCGTTCAGATGTATTCAGCCCCTGTACTGAACCCTCTACATAAAATTCACTGTGACTAATTGCCTATAGAAGTCACCTAGTTAATAGAGTTCATCTGTATGTAATTTATTATCAGTATAACTACAGCTGTTTTGTGAAGGTCTCAGAGGTTTGTTAGAAAACATTAGTGAACCAACAGCACCATGAAAACCAAAGAACACACCAGACAGCTCGGGATTAAAGTTGTGGTAAAGTGTATTGCAGGGTTGTTTTTTTTTTTAAAATAGCACAAGCTTTGAACATCTTTTAGAGCACTGTTCAATTCATCATCCATAAATGAAAGGAGTATGGCACAACTGCTAACCTACCAAAACATGGCCATCCACCTAAACTGACAGCCCAGACAAGGAGAGCACTAATAAGAGAAGCATCCAAGAGACCCAGGGTCTCGATCCACAGCTCAGGTGGGAAAATTTGTTTACAACATTAGTTGTGTAATCCAGAAATCTGGAAGAGAGGCAAAAAGAAAGCCATTGTTGAAAGCAAGCCATAAGAAGTCCCATTTGTAGTAAGCTTTGTAGGGGACACAACAAGCATGTGGAAGAAGGGACTTAAAGGGGATTTGCCACCAGACCAAGTACTGACCTCCGTTCAGTATGAGAGCAAGATGTGAACAAATTACGCTGAGTCATGAAGCTGCAGTGGAGAGAGGGAGCGGGGAGGGGGGAGTGAGGAATCCAAAGGGAGCGTCTCAAAACTTAAGTGAACTAATAAACAGTACAACAGTGGATTCAATACAGCAAGACACAGCCTCATGGACGGCACTGTCAGGAGAAACCTTATCTGCTAAGAAGCTAATGTAATGTAAACAAATCACGCAGCAAGAGACAGAGCTGCACACAGACACACACAGCCAGAGCACAGAGCTGCATAAGGGGATCCTGTGACATGTTCACTCAAATAATCAAACTATAACTTGTGAATTCTGTATACAAAAGAGAACACCTATTCTAAACAGCAGATTGAAAGCTTCTTCATCAGATAAAGCAGGGATCTAATAACACTACAGCTAGTTATTCTGTATACAAAAGAAAACATATTGCTACCCGGTGCCTTAAAAGACCATTCATTCTGCCTGTCATCAGATAAGAAGTGATTCACGCAAGCCGAGGCCTTTCAGCTCCTGGGTAGTGACTAGGGGAAGCTTTGTGGTAACCAAGGGGGGTTGAGCAATGCTGTAGCTCTCAGAGTTTTCACTTTTTTTAATCACATATATTTAGAAAAGTGATTAAATACCCATTTTGGAGGTTCCCACATCAACATTACATGGTGGCAAAACCCCTTTAAATGCTATGTATAGGGGAAAGCCAACACTGCACATCACCTGTAACACACCATCCAAACTATGAAGCTTGGTGAGGGCAGCATCATGCTGGGGGAGGCTTTGCTTCAGCAGGGACTGGGAAGCTGCTCAGAGTTGATGGGAAGATGGATGGAGCTAAATACAGGGCAATCCTGGAGGAAAACCTGTTAGAGGCTGCAAAAGACTTGAGACTGGGGCGTAGGTTCACCTTCCAGCAGGATAATGACCCTATACAGCCAAAACTACAGTGGAAGGGTGTAAAGCATATTCATGTGTTACAATGTCCCAGTCACAGCCCAGACCTAAATCCCATTGAGAATCTGTGGCCGGACTTGAACATTGCAGTTCACAAATGTGCACCAACCAATCTGACTGAGCTCGAGCTATTCTGCAAAGAAGAATTTGCCTCTTCCAGCCTCTAGATGGGCAAAGCTGATATAGACAAACCCAAACAGACTGCAGCTGTCATACAGCAGAATCAAAGAGTAAATCCTAAAAGAGAAAGTACCCCACCCACCTACAGTGATGGACAGTTTGCTCTGTACAATGACTGATATAGGAAAATCTGTCAATCACTGTAGTTGGGTGGAAGAAAACAGGATGGTCACTTTCTCTTTTAGGATTTACTCTGATTTCTACTCAGAAATTCTGCTCTAAATCATATAACCCTATATATCAAAGTATTGAATCTGGAGGCTGAATACATATTCACGCCACACTTCAGTTTTCTAATTTGCAAATATTTGGAAAAGCGCGCATCATTTTCTTTACACTGCACACTTGCTCGTTACTTTGTGTTGCTCTGTCACATAAAATACATTGAAGTTTGTGGCTGTAACGTTTATAAATGAGGAACAGCTCATGGGGTATGGAGACTCTGACAACCCACAGTAATGGATGCAGACTTGGGGTTATAACAAGGGCCCGACCCACGAGACACACCTTCATTATTGTTATATCTGGGTCCGACTCGTTTCCCCACACAGCCTGTAGCGTGTACACAATGACACAGAGAGTTTCTTAGTATTAATTTGAAAGTATTTATTGAATAAGGTGAAACTGTGGCCCCAGGAGCCACTACAACATCCCCAGCCACATGGTTCATGTTAACCAGGGTAAAAGTGCAGAGGTGGTGCGGTGCGTGGCCCCTCTATAACACAACAAGTAGAAGTCGACACAACCGCAGTGTTCGCTCCACTGGAGAACTCTGAAATCCCCTCAGTAATACCAAGCACAACAAAAGCGTGTAAGGTGTGAAATCACTAGAGCCACCGTCCACGACCTGCAGGGCTCCAACCCTACAACCCTTTGTCTGCAGAACATCACTTCTCACCCACAAGTCAATACATGGCTGCAGAGCATCATTCTCATACGGCAGGAACTCTGGTGCCTGAGGAGCATCACCCATTCCTATGCCAAGGAACTATGGTAAATCTCATAATCGCATATGGGTTTGAAGATCATGACTTCATCCCACAGTTCCCCATGTGTCTGCAGAGCATCATTCCCTTTGAGGATCCCTTTCTTCTCGCAAAGTACCACTCCAATTCTACTCCGACCTGCAGAACAGCACACCAACCCTACCGTCCCTGGTTTGCCTGGAAAGCATCATTCACAATCCCTACTGTGCCTTCAGGGCATTACTCTAAGAACCATATGTGGTTGCAGAGCATTACTCCAGTTCCAATATTCCCATGTACCTTCAGATTACTAACCCAGATCTGTGTGCTGATGGAGTATCAGTCCAAAGCCATGTATCTGCAGAGCAGAACTCTTTCCCCCCTATTGCTGCAGGATTAGAGATCTCATATTCTTTAATGCCAGCAGAGCATCACTACAGTTCCACCTCGCCTCAGGTTCCTACAGGTTATCACTCTAGTTTCGCCATGCATCACTTTAGCTGCGCTGCCTCAAGTTCCTCCAGAGCATCACTCAACCCACAATCACTGCAGGGTATCATTCTGATTCCACCCTGCCTCATGTTCCTACAGTTCATCACTCATCCCCCCCCATGCCTTACATTTATGCAGAGCATTACTCTAGCTGTGCTATTTATTTTTTTTTTTTACGATCCCCCAACAAATCCCGGACAGAAAAAAGGAGTTGCATTTATATTTTCTGGCTGTGCTATGTCTCAGGTTCCTCCAGAGCATCGCTCATCGCACAAACTGCTCTTGCATCGCCTTTTGTGTCTCCTTGCTGCCTGCCCTTTATGCATTTGGCACTCGATAAAATGAGACATAAACCTCTTGTACTATTTACACACTATACACATATAAACAGGCAGGCAAGCCTCTCCTTGCACGAGACATAGTGCACTCGTCACCATAACATCAGGTTAAAGCAAACCTATCAGGTGCTTTATGCTGCTCTTTCTGAGAGCAGGATGTGACAGAGGTGAGAAGCTGAGCTCTGTGATATATAGGGTTATAGATAGAGGAGAGAAGCTGAGCTCTGTGATATATAGGGTTATATGATAGAGGGAGAGAAGCTGAGCTCTGTGATATATAGGGTTATATGATAGAGGAGAGAAGCTGAGCTCTGTGATATATAGGGTTATATGATAGAGGGAGAGAAGCTGAGCTCTGTGATATATAGGGTTATATGATAGAGGAGAGGAGCTGAGCTCTGTGATATATAGGGTTATATGATAGAGGAGAGAAGCTGAGCTCTGTGATATATAGGGTTATATGATAGAGGGAGAGAAGCTGAGCTCTGTGATATATAGGGTTATATGATAGAGGGAGGAGCTGAGCTCTGTGATATATAGGGTTATATGATAGAGGAGAGAAGCTGAGCTCTGTGATATATAGGGTTATATGATAGAGGGAGAGAAGCTGAGCTCTGTGATATATAGGGTTATATGATAGAGGGAGAGAAGCTGAGCTCTGTGATACTATAGGGTTATATGATAGAGGAGCTGAGCTCTGTGATATATAGGGTATATATAAAGAGAGAGAAGCCCCAGACTCTGTGATATATGGGTTATTAAGGGAGAGAAGCTGAGCTCTGTGATATATAGGGTTATATGATAGAGAAGCTGAGCTCTGTGATACAGCAGAATCAAAGAGTAAATCCTAAAAGAGAAAGTACCCCACCCACCTACAGTGATGGACAGTTTGCTCTGTACAATGACTGATATAGGAAAAGCTGTCAATCACTGTAGTTGAGTGGGAGAAAACAGGATGGTCACTTTCTCTTTTAGGATTTACTCTGATTTCTACTCAGAAATTCTGCTCTAAATCATATGACCCTATATATCACAGAGCTCAGCTCCTCTCCTCTCATATAACCCTATATATCAGAGAGCTCAGCTCCTCTTCTCTATCATATAACCCTAAATATCACAGAGCTCAGCTCCTCTCCTATCATATACCACTATATATCCCAGAGCTCAGCTTCTCTCCTCTCATATAACCCTATATATCCCAGAGCTCAGCTTCTCTCCTCTATCATATAACCCTATGTATCAGAGCTCAACTTATCTCCTCTATCATATAACCCTATATATTACAGAGCTCAGCTCCTCTCCTCTATCATATAATCCTATATATCACACAGCTCAGCCTCTCTCCTCTGTCATATAACCTTATATGTCACAAAGCTCAGCTTCTCTCCTCTGTCATATAACCCTATATATCACAGAGCTCTGATCCTCTATCATATAACCCTATATATCACAGAGCTCAGCTTCTCTCCTCTATCATAAAAAAAAAAAAAAACAATATAATAAAAAAAAAAAAAAACCCTATATATTACAGAGCTCAGCTCCTCTATCATATAACCCTATATATCACAGAGCTCAGCTTCTCTCCTCCTATCATATAACCCTATATATGACAGAGCTCAGCTTCTCTCCTCTATCATATAACCCTATATAATCACAGAGCTCAGCTTCTCTCCTCTACCATATAACCTGATATATCACAGAGCTCAGCTCTCTCTCTCTATCATATAACCCTATATATTCACAGAGCTCAGCTCCTCCTCTATCATATAAACCTATATATCACAGAGCTCAGCTTCTCTCCTCCATCATATAACCCTATATATCACAGAGCTCAGCTACTCTCCCTCTAACACATCCAGATAGGGATAAAGCCCCCTGACTGGGTCACTTTAAGGGCCTGTCCACTGGAGCATCAGACACTGTACAAGTTCCTTGCAGCCAGAAGACAAAAGATCAGAATTCCACAACCCTCCCATCAACTATGACATAAAACAGTGTAAATGATGCAGTGAGCCGCGGGGTGGAAACTTATTGCACCTCTAGTCGATGATATATTTAGAATCTGTACTTTATAGACTTTATACATTTTTAATAGTCGGACTCTACAAGCTGACGTGTAAATTACATTGTCATTCACCCACAAGCTCCATATGGAGTCCTACCCCCCCCTCCCCTGTGTAGCCATAGGTTGCCCAAACTGTTTCGACTCATAGAAATTAACACGTGAACATCAAAATGTTACATATAATGCACTTAAAAATACTGGTACTTTTTCAAATGGTGCTGGTCCTGTTACAGCTTGTATTCTACTCCAGAGCAGCATTCACAATTCTGCTAGTTGTCAGATAAACAAAAGATAGAGCTTCTCAGAATGGAAACAAGCACTGAGCGAGCAGGGATTGCACGAGGGAGAGGAACTCTGCAGAATTGTGAATACAGCTCTGGATTACAATACAGGATTTAGGTCAAAATCAGCCGAGGCTACATAGAGAAATGTATCTGTAGCTTCTCGACTTTTCCTGCAGATATCGGGATGCAATGCTCAAGCCGTGTTCAGGAAGATACATCCCTGCAGATACGTTGCTGTGTGCATACTGGTCCTGAGGTGCAGCAGCTCTTACAGTCTCTACTCACATTCTGCAGACTTGTGATTTTACAGCACTGTTAGCTCCGTGTTCACACTGCTCATTTATATTCTGCTAATTTCCTTTTTTTATTGCAGGCATTTTAAAATAATCTGATTTAGGAAAAAAAATGGAAGCTCTAATTAGCTGAAAAAGGGGCATGTGTGTCACTGACATTTCCCTATAGCCACTAGCAGAATTATGAATACAACTCTAGAGCATAATACAGGGTCAGTGCAAGAGGAGTAATGTAATGTATGCATACAGTGACTCTGCCAGCAGAATAGTGAGTGCAGCTCTGAGGTATAACACTGATATAATATAATGCAACTCAGGATGCAACAGGATAAGTAATATAATGTATGTACACAATGATGACATTGGCTCAATATGGAGTGCAGCTCTGGAGGATAATGCAGGATGAAAATCAGGATCAGTACAGGATAAGTAATGTATGTACACAGTGACTGCACCAGCAGAATAGTGAGAACAGCTCTGGAGGATAATACAGGATGTAACTCAGGATCAGAACAGGATAAGTAATGTATGTACACAGTGACTGCACCAGCAAAATAGTGAGTGCAGCTCTGGAGTGTAATACAGGATGTAACTCAGGATCAGTACAGGATAAGTAATGTATGTACACAGTGACTGCACCAGCAGAATAGTGAGCGCAGCTCTGGAGTATAATACAGGATGTAACTCAGGATAAGTCATGTATGTACACAGTGACTGCACCAGAAGAATAGTGAGTGCAGCTCTGGAGTGTAATACAGAATATAATTCAGGATCAGGATGTAACTCAGGATCTGTACAGGATAAGTAATGTAATGTATGTACACAGTGACTGCACCAGCAGAATAGTGAGCGCAGCTCTGCAGGATAAGTAATGTATGTACACAGTGACTGCACCAGCAGAATAGTGAGTGCAGCTCTGGAGGATAATACAGGATGTAACTCAGGATCAGTACAGGATAAGTAATGTATGTACACAGTGACTGCACCAGCAGAATAGTGAGTGCAGCTCTGGAGTGTAATACAGAATATAATTCAGGATCAGGATGTAACTCAGGATCTGTACAGGATAAGTAATGTATGTACACAGTGACTGCACCACCAGAATAGTGAGTGAGCCCTGGAGTATGATACAGGATGTAACTCAGGATCAGTACAGGATAAGTAATGTATGTACACAGTGACTGCACCAGCAGAATAGTGAGTGCAGCTCTGGAGTATAATACAGGATGTAACTCAGGATCAGTACAGGATAAGTAATGTATGTACACAGTGACTGCACCAGCAGAATAGTGAGTGCAGCTCTGGAGTATAATACAGGATGTAACTCAGGATCAGTACAGGATAAGTAATGTATGTACAGTGACTGCACCAGCAGAATAGTGAGCGCAGCTCTGGAGTATAATACAGGATGTAACTCAGGATAAGTAATGTATGTACACAGTGACTGCACCAGAAGAATAGTGAGTGCAGCTCTGGAGTGTAATACAGAATGTAATTCCGGAGGAGGATGGAACACAGGATCTGTACAGGATAAGTTATGGAATGTATGTACACAGAGACTGCACCAGCAGAATAGTGAGCGCAGCTCTGAGTTATAAGGATGTAACTCGGATAGAATAATGTATGTACCAGTGACTGCCCGCAAAATAGTGAGTGCAGTCTGGAGTATAATACAGGATGTAACTCAGGTTCCGTACAGGATAAGTAATGTATGTACACAGTGACTGCACCAGCAGAATAGTGAGTGCAGCTCTGGAGTATAATACAGGATGTAACTCAGGATCAGTACAGGATAAGTAATGTATGTACACAGTGACTGCACCAGCAGAATAGTGAGTGCAGCTCTGGAGTATAATGCAGGATGTAATTCAGGATCAGTACAGGATAAGTAATGTATGTACACAGTGACTGCACCAGCAGAATAGTGAGTGCAGCTCTGGAGTATAATACAGGATGAAACTCGCAACTGTGTACATACATTACATTACTAATCCTATATAGATTCTTTCAGCAGCAGAATATTGAGTGCAGCTCTGGAGTGTAAAATAGGATCAGTACAGGATAACTAATGTATGTACACAGCGACTGCAGCTCTGGATTACAATACAGGATGTAACTCAGGATCAGTACAGGATAAGTAATGTATGTACAGTGACTGCACCAGCAGAATAGTGAGGGCAGCTCTGGATTACAATACAGGATGTATCTCTTGATCAGTACTGTATATGTAATGTATGTACACAGTGACTGCACCAGCAGAATAGTGAGTGCAGCTCTGGAGTATAATACAGGATGTAACTCAGGATCAGTACAGGATAAGTAATGTATGTACACAGTGACTGCACCAGCAGAATAGTGAGTGCAGCTCTGGAGTATAATTCAATGTGTAACTTCAGACAAATACAGGATAAATACTGTAGTGTGGTTACAAAGTGACCGTAGCGGTTTTGCTTTTCTGGACACTGTAAATAAAAACATGAAGAATTGAATAAAATGAAGTCCATTCGTTTTCTAACCAACAATTAAAGGGACCTCTCCACATCTTTTTTTTACAATACATCAGACATCAGTAACAATGTGACTATTGACATTAAACATAAGGCTAGTGTCATTTTGTTTTATATATTAGATTCTTGCACCATAAAGGTAACAATTATAATAAAAAAAACAAGCTATAACCGGTCATGTGATCGTCGATCACACGGACACATTTACAATAAACAAAATAGCCATATGTAAGTAAGTAGAGGTGAACCCGGCGGTGCTTTAGTGTCGGAGGTCTAGTAATACTGCAGGTAGGAGGAGGACATAGAACGGGCAGGTTAGACAGAAGCGCGTGAAGGGAAGGCCATGAGGCTTATTTGGCAGATTGACAGATTTTGGCAAAATCCGAGAGGCACCCGATTCACATGTCAGTGGTCATCCTCGGGCAGTTTGTATACTCGGTATAAAGGGGCAGCCTGGTGCTAAGAGCTTACTCACATCATTACTGAAATGGAAGGGGAGGTCAGACCAGTTGAATTGCCGTTAGTTAACCATGGCCACGAGGACAAGTATACAGCTCACAACTTCGAGGCCATACGATGCGAGCCCCTGTGATTGGCTCTAGAGAGGGCTGACAACATTTCTAGAAATCTTCACTCTCTTTAAAGTGGTTTTCTATTGCTTAAAATCAGATCGATGGAGATGCAATTCACGTCACCCCTTCAGATTACTGGATTAAAGGGTCCGCAACGCTTGGGCGAGTGCTGTGGTCTCTTCATTACTAGGCACAGCTCCATTCTACCATACCAATACCATCCATGTCCTATTCGAGAGCAGGATGTGACAGAGGAGAGGAGCTGAGCTCTGTGATATATAGGGTTATATGATAGAGGAAAGAAGCTGAGCTCTGTGATATATAGGGTTATATGATAGAGGAGAGAAGCTGAGCTCTGTTGATATATTGGGTTATATGATAGAGGAGAGAAGCTGAGCTCTGTGATATATAGGGTTATATGATAGCGGAGAGAAGCTGAGCTCTGTGATATATAGGGTTATATGATAGAGGAGAGAAGCTGAGCTCTGTGATATATAGGGTTATATGATAGAGGGAGAGAAGCTGAGGTCTGTGATATATAGGGTTATATGATAGAGGAGAGGAGCTGAGCTCTGTGATATATAGGGTTATATGATAGAGGAGAGAAGCTGAGCTCTGTGATATATAGGGTTATATGAAAGAGGAGAGGAGCTGAGCTCTGTGATATATAGGGTTATATGATAGAGAGCTGATTCTGTATAATAGAGTTATATGATAGAGGAGAGAAGCTGAGCTCTGTGATATATAGGGTTATATGATAGAGGAGAGGAGCTGAGCTCTGTGATATATAGGGTTATATGATAGAGGGAGAGAAGCTGAGCTCTGTGATATATAGGGTTATATGATAGAGGAGAGGAGCTGAGCTCTGTGATATATAGGGTTATATGATAGAGGAGAGGAGCTGAGCTCTGTGATATATAGGGTTATATGATAGAGGAGAGAAGCTGAGCTGTGATATATAGGGTTATATGATAGAGGAGAGAAGCTGAGCTCTGTGATATATAGGGTTATATGATAGAGGTAGAGAAGCTGAGCTCTGTGATATATAGGGTTATATGATAGAGGAGAGAAGCTGAGCTCTGGGATATAACCCTATATATCACAGAGCTCAGCTCCTCTCCTCTATCATATAACCCTATATATCACAGAGCTCAGCTCCTCTCCTCTATCATATAACCCTATATATCACAGAGCTCAGCTTCTCTCTTCTATCATATAACCCTATATATCACAGAGCTCAGATCTCTCTCTATCATATAACCCTATATAACACAGAGCTCAACTCCTGTCCTCTATCATATAACCCTATATATCACAGAGCTCAGTTCTCCTCTATCATATAACTCTATATATCACAGAGCTCAGCTGCTCTCCTCTATCATATAACCCTATATAAAACAGAGCTCAGCTCCTCTCCTCTATCATATAACCCTATATATCACAGAGCTCAGTTCCTGCCCACTATCATATAACCCTATGTATCACAGAGCTCAGCTACTCTCCCTCTATCATATAACCCTATATATCACAGAGCTCAGTTCCTGCCCACTATCATATAACCCTATATATCACAGAGCTCAGCTTCTCTCCCTCTATCATATAACCCTATATATCACAGAGCTCAGCTCCTCTCCTCAATCATATAACCCTATATATCACAGAGCTCAGCTCCTCTCCTCTATCATATAACCCTATATATCACAGAGCTCAGCTTCTCTCCTCTATCATATAACCCTATATATCACAGAGCTCAGCTCCTCTCCTCTATCACATCCTGCTCTACGATAGAGCAACCTCAGCCACCTTACAGACTTTAAATAGGATGGAGGTGCAGTGAGCTTCAGTTAATGACACAGCTAATATCCCAGGTACCTCAACCAACTGATCAGCGGGGGTTTTGAGAATCTATGATGTTAATGGAGTATCCTGAAAATATACCATCAGTAACTAAGTCTCAGAGACACCAGGAAAAGGACGACAGAACTGATAAAGTTATAATCCTAAGCGTGACCCAAGGAGACCCTCCTCTGTGTACTTTGAAGCCCCGTGTCATGTACCGTGCCTCAGGCGTAAGTGCATGAATTTAACAGCGGTCGTTTAGGAATCTTTAAAGTCCTACTAACCAATCAAATTTTAATAATGCTGCATTACTGATATGTACACAACCGCCATTGATTTGGATGGCATTCACATTCATTTCATGGCCCCAATAAGCCAAACCGTAGAGGAACTTCAACACTGAAGTTCCTTGGTCACTTTGGGAGCCCCATTGTAGGTAAATCTCCAACCTTGTTAAGATAACCCCTTGAACAACATGACCAGTGAAGATGATCTAACACTTCTCATCTCTCCCCTAGAGTCCTTTTATGGGTGTTCAGGCTTGAGACTATCTGTAGAAAAAAAAAAAAAGTTTTTAAGCACCAACCAAAAACAGTTCCTAAACTTTATTCCAGAATCCAATTAAAATTCACAGCGAAACATAAAAAAGTCCACAAACTCCACTGCGTTTTAAACTCTTAGGGTATGTTCACACGGCGTAATTGCGGCGCGTACAGCACGGCCGCAATTACGTTGGGTGCTTTGGGAGTCGCGCTAATACGCTCGTACTCCCGCAGCTCGCCGGCCCCATTGACATGCATTAATCGCGGCGCGTATTCGGCGCAAGTAATTGACATGTCACTTATCTCCCCGCGCGTACAATGCGATCGTATTGCACGAGCGGGGAGAGGAGGCGTAATCCATAGTTCTCTATGAGAGCTATGGATTACCGTAATTTTGGCATGCAACTCGCCCGTATTAGAGCGCAAATACGCTGCGAAATGCTCCGAAATTACCCCGTGTGAACATAGCCTTAGGTTCTTAATCATCTCTAATTAAGAACCTGTGATTCTGAAACGCGTTGGAGTTTGTGGACCTTGCATGAGTAAGAACCTTGTTTGAAACGTGTTGGCATTTGTTGACTTTTTACTGTGGATTTTATTAGATAACGGGGTTAAGTTTAGTAATTGTTTTATAGATGGTGCTAAAAACTTTTCTATGGATATTTTTCAATACTAAATTCATAACGGAATGCTAGGGAAGGGATGAGAATTGTTGTACCATCTAACTTACAGGGGTCATGTTGTTCAAGGGTTTATCCAAAAGATGTTGGAGACTTACCTAATCTGGGGCTCCCGAAGCGACCGGTCGGGTTCCATTCGTAAGGCTGGCTTTACAGATGGTGTACCTGGCCAACCATCTAATGCAGACCTGCACAATTTGGCAGGATGTGGGGGTTAAAGCTGGCAGGAGTGCACCCGAAGCGGGCAGTACCACCCATTTTGTGCAGCTTTAATTTAATGTGTATCGGGACCTTCCCACATAAGTTAGCTTGATGCGAAACATTGGTTTGGCCAACAGCTCCTTCTCCAATCTATATGTACTCTGAGCTTGACTTGCATGAGGAAAAGGAAATAAGCGTCTGCCAGATACCTCTGGCAACAATCTGTCTCCCTTGAGATCAAGTGTTGGGCATGTTCAATGGAACTTCACAATTCTTCTTGCTCTCAACATCTGACATCCTGAGAGAGTTAGGCTATGTCTACAAAGCACAGGATTAGTTGGATTTTTAAGCTGATTGACTATTTAGAATCTGCAAAAATCCGATGGTAACCAGTGCTCCATAGACCGCAATAGAAAATCCGTGCTGTAGTCTACACAACACTGTCTCTACTGTGGGATTTCTAAACTGCAGACCCTCTGCCAGAAGACAGAACATGTTCTACCTTCCCCCGCAGATTCCCGTACAATGTACTGGGCCGACGGGAAATCCGAAAACCGACCGCGTTTTTTGCGCAAGCCTGCACCAAAAACTGTGGTGCAGTGAGGTTAAAATGCCGTCAGATTTTAGACAGAATTGTAACATTTGCTGTGTAGACGTGTCCTTAGGAGGCCCCATATACTTTAGATCAGTGGTCTTCAAACTGCGGACCTCCAGCTGTTGGGAAACTACAACTCTTATCATGCCCACTGTTATAGATTATATAAATGCATGATGGGAGTTGTAGTTTCCCAACAGCTGGAGGTCCGCAGTTTGAAGACCACTGCTTTATATGATTGTCCTGTTACTCCAAAATCATTGGTCTTGGGTGAGATTCATCAAATGTGCCTCCTCATAACATTTGGAAAATTCGAGCTTTGAGCTCAATGGGCAATTCCTCTTCAAACTGCTCTCAAGATGCTGTAGAGAGAGAGGAAAATGAGATGGACTCCTGACAATTAACTTTGAATTCATGTCTTCCCTAGTACGACTACTTAAAGGGGTTGTCCCGCCATACATGCTGATGGTATATCAATAGGATGTGCCATTAATATGTGATAGGTGCAGGTCCTATCCCGGGAGCTGCACCTATCTTGGGAAAGAAACCCAAAACCTCTCCATTTTGTACAGATTGGTAGTCGGATCTCTCCCACTGAGCTCCCAGTACAGCCACCAATGGTAGAAAATAAGAAAGGGAATAATACTAACCTCACTGATCCCTTAGATCTCCCATGCTGATGTCTCCCTGGTTCTCCGCTGATCTTAGCTTATCCAGTGAAGACGTAGAGTATCAACAAAACTGATGTCAGTGACTGCAGCATGGGTCACATGAGGACGTCATTGCTGGAGATGAGTAACATCGGCCCAGTGAGTGGTGGGGAATCGGGAAGGTGAATATATCACTGTCAACTGTTACCAAAAAAAAAAAAATTCATGGGGTTGGACAACCCCTCTGACTCACCAGATGTCAAGCAGTTCTTATTGGGCCATATTGGAAGATGCTACAGTGGTTGTTGTAGTATCTGGACAAGCTCTGCTCACTCCCAGGGATTGCAAGTTCTCAGCTACCATAGCTATGAAGTTCTCGGCTACCATTGCTATGAAGTTCTCAGCTACCATTCCTATGAAGTTCTCGGCTACCATTGCTATGGCACCAGGCATGTGTGTTCCCAATAAACAGATTCTGCGGTGTCACTTGAGATCCAATCTGGTGTGTAATACTATGTTTATTAGTGTTCCCATAACTCATATAGAGGTATATTCGGTTTTACTTGTGGTCTTGAAGAAGCAGCCGTTTTGTGGTCTTCGATTCATGACAATGTAGCCAAGGACTGGAAATACTGATAGAGGCACTTCACGAAGCACACAAAGGAGGCAGTCATTTTTTTTAGCTAAACCAAATTTCATGCGTATATTGGTCACTTACTAAAGGGGTTCTCCTTGTTTTTCTGATCACCTGAGGTGACAGGTGCCATGACCTGTACAAGTTACACCCCACTGCTGCCCAGATAATGTCTTTAGGGGACATGACCTGTAGCAATTACACCCACTGCTGCCCAGATAATGTCTACAGGGGACATGACCTGTACAAGTTACACCCCACTGCTGCACAGATAATGTATACAGGGGCCATGACCTGTACAAGTTACACCCCACTGCTGCCCAGATCATGTCTTGAGGGGACATAACCTGTACAAGTTACACCCCACTGCTGCCCAGATAATGTCTACAGGGGACATAACCTGTACAAGTTACACCCCACTGCTGCCCAGATAATGTCTACAGGGGACATAACCTGTACAAGTTACACCCCACTGCTGCCCAGATAATGTCTACAGGGGACATTACCTGTACAAGTTACACCCCACTGCTGCCCAGATAATGTCTTTAGAGGACATAACATGTTTTCTTATGTCCTCTCAGGTGACTGGAAGGTGTATAGAGACCTGCTAAATACTTACAAAGGTGTCAGGAATACTGCTCCAGTCCTACGTCATCTACCAGAAATTACAAAAACTGTATATGGGCTGCAAACTATTTTTTGAAAAACGTATGGGCTCTTATGGCCCATTATTATTTTAGTGCAAGTATGGGATTAAATATTGGACAGTAAATGATCCCGTTTCCCCTAGACGTCATAGTGGTGTGACTGATCGGCAGGGGCAAAGCATGTAGATGTAGCGTCAACCTTCAGATTAGTATTATAACCTACTTTTGATCTCTACAGTAGTAGTTTATGAGAACTGCTTCATTTTACCCCCATATGATCCATACAAGAGACTTGTTCGGAGTTCCCACCATCTTGTATCATACGGTCTATAACCCCCTTGAGCCAACAGCAAGGTTCCTCTTTAGGGCAAGAGTAGTTCAAGCACCCATGGACCACAATAACTCTTCTAGAGAAAACTGAAGCTGTTCTGTTGTTCCATCATAAAGATACCAAGAACCATTCAGTGCTCCTCTGCTTCAGCACCCTCATCCCCTGTGCTATTCCTCCTCTGCAGGCTCAGGGGGGGTATCAGATGTTGCTCCGTTGGTTTCCACTCCCTCTTCACTGTCAGAGCTGGCCGAACTTCTGAGTGGCCGCAGGAAGCAAGCCTTGTGTGGAGAGTGAGGATACAGGGCATCTTGCAAGGCTCCGAGGGGGCGAGAAAGGAGCTCTTCATCTGAAGACGGGAGGGAGTCTTCATCTTCTTGCCCTGAGCGGGAGGAGAGGTCCAAGCCATCAAAAGAGATGGGGTCGGAGTAAGGTTTATGACCTCGAAGAATGAGGATCTTTGGAAATGAGAAAAAAAAAAAATTATATACAGTCATTTGGATAGGAGATCAACAGAAGACTTCCTACAAAGCAGGGGCTCATTCATGGACACTAAAGTATAACACTGATCTTCCGAATCATTCATAACAGTGTTGCTCGAACCTGTTCCTGATCAGTTGGGCACTAATTTGACCAAACACGAAATTTGTTACCCTAACCCTAGATTTAATCCTAACCATAACCCTAACCCAAAATTGGGGTTAGGGTTTTTTACCGACTTAAAGGGTGTCGGAACTGTCAGGTGCTTTATGCTGCCTTTTCTGAGAGCAGGATGTGAAAGAGGGAGAAAAGCTGAGCTTTGTGATATATAGGGTTATATGATAGAGGAGAGGAGCTGAACTCTGTGATATATAGGGTTATATGACAGAGGGAGAGAAGCTGAGCTCTGTGATATATAGGGTTATATGATAGAGGGAGAGGAGCTGAACTTGGTGATATATAGGGTTATATGAAGAGGAAGAGCTGAGCTCTGTGATATATAGGGTTATATGATAGAGGAGAGGAGCTGAACTTGTGATATAATAGGGTTATATGATAGAGGAGAGAAGCTGAGCTCTGTGAATATAGGGTTATTTAGAGAAGAGCGAACTTGGTGATATATAGGGTAATATAGAGGAGAGGAGCTGAGCTCTGTGATATATAGGGTTATATGACAGAGGGAGAGAAGCTGAGCTCTGTGATATCTAGGGTTATATGATAGAGGGAGAGAAGCTGAGCTCTGTGATATATAGGGTTATATGATAGAGGAAGGAGCGAGCTCTGGATATAGGTTATATGAGAGGAAGAACTGAGCTCTGTGATATATAGGGTTATATGATAGAGGAGAGGAGCTGTGCTCTGTGATATAAGGTTAATATAGATAGAAAGCGGCTCTTGATATAGGGTATATGATAGAGGAGAGTAGCTGAGCTCTGTGATATATAGGGTTATATGATAGAGGAGAGGAAACTGAGCTCTGTGATATATAGGGTTATATGAAGAGGAGAGGAGCTGAGCTCTGGATATATAGGTATATGATAGAGGAGAGAAGCTGAGCTCTGTAATATATAGGGTTATATGACAGGGAGAGAAGCTGAGCTCTGTGATATATAGGGTTATATGATAGAGGGAGAGAAGCTGAGCTCTGTGATATATAGGGTTATATGATAGAGGAGAGGAGCTGAGCTCTGTGATATATAGGGTTATATGATAGAGGAGAGAAGCTCAGCTCTGGGATATATAGGGTTATATGATAGAGGAGAGAAGCTCAGCTCTGGGATATATAGGGTTATATGATAGAGGAGAGATGCCGAGTTATGTGATATATAGAGTTATAGGATAGAGAAGAAAAGCCGAGTCCTGGTATATATATGGTTTTGTGATATATAACCCTATATATCACAGAGCTCAGCTCCTCTCCTCTATCCTATATATCACAGCGCTCAGCTCCTCTCCTCTATCCTATATATCACAGAGCTCAGCTTCTCTCCTCTATCATATAACCATATATATCAGAGCTCAGCTTCTCTCCTCTATCATATAACCCTATATATCACAGAGCTCAGCTTCTCTCCTCTATCATATAACCATATATATCAGAGCTCAGCTTCTCTCCTCTATCATATAACTTTATATATCACAGAGCTCAGCTCCTCTCCTCTATCATATAACCATATATATCAGAGCTCAGCTCCTCTCCTCTATCATATATCCCTATATATCACAGAGCTCAGCTCCTCTCCGTCTATCATATCCTCATCTTAGAGATGGTAGCATAAACCATCTGACAGGTTCCCTTTAATGCCCTGTGGCATTTTTGGTCCAGCAGTGTTCACAGTGGAAAGCCCCTTCTGATCCAATGTCACGCCTAGTCCAATATCACAATAAGGAAATCCTAATGTGACATTAGACCGGAAGTGAAAAAGCAAAAAAAAAAAAAACCCCCCAGAGGGGGTGATAAATTAACCCCCCCCAAAACCCAAATAAAAAAATCCCTTTAAACCCAAAACCCTTTGGGGGGAGGGGTTAACAAAGGGTTTTTGTTTTTTTGGCGACCTGAGTACAAAACCACAAAATTTGGGATAACCCCCAAATTTTACGTTGAAACACGAATTTTAAAACCCCTTTGTTATAAACCTTTTCACAGAACCCGCCTGGAAAAGCACCAATTAAGGGTTCCCCTTCACAGTTTATTATTCTCTAGTCTCATCCAAAAGCTGCTTTAAAAATTTTTTTTATTTTTTCTGTTATAAGAAGAATGGGGAATGCTACTTTTGGGTTGACTAGTGTACAAAAAAATCTGCTAAAGGTAAGTAAACTCAGTGCAGTCACTCAATGTGAACTGTAAACTTCCTAAAGGTTTATTATTTTTCCCCGCCAATGAACTAACCTTCCGGGGCTGCCTTGGGTCTTCAATTGACCTTCAGCTCCCCAATGTATGGGGAAAAATCGAATCATTCATTTCCCCTTTTAAATTCCCCCCCTTTTCTTTTCTATTTGGGCAAAAAGTGGGAGAAAAAAAAAACAAAAGCTTAGTCCTCTAAAAAAAGACAAAATTTTTAAAAAGTGGGCCCGGGAGAAAGGCACCGTCTACCTTTTAAAATTCCCGTTCTGCATCCGCTGAGGGAAATTTTGGCCACAGTGGGCCCCCCTTTGCTTCTCTGAGCCCCAAATGCCATCAATCTTCTTTAATTTAAGAAAGGGGGGGAAAAAAGATTGATTCCCTTGTTGAGAGGAAAACAATTTACAGCTGTAGCAAAACTGAGTTAAAGGGGTTTTTCTCCCCTTTCAATTTATTGGGGTTTTAATTGAAAAATTCTTTAAAAAAAAAAGCAGCTTTTCAATTTTAGGGTTTATTACAAATGTCCTTTCTGGGTTTTATTTAGCCCCGTTAGTAGGGTGATCAAACTTCTAAATCTCTATAGCCCGCTGATTTTTGATCCCTTTTCTTAATGGCTGTCCGGGCTGATGACTCATCATTTTTGAAGACAGGTTGGAGCAAAAGAGCCCCTCCCGCACAGAATGCTTCTGTAGTGGAGGGAGGGGGAAAGGGCGACTTTTGGTTCTGTGCTTTGGGGGCTGCCTGGATTTTAACCCCGTGTGTGCCTGGGTTTCCCCCCGCTCCCCTACCCCAATTGAGGAGAGCAAGGTAAAGGTTGGGGGTAAAGATGAAAAGGGGTGACCCTGTGTAGTTTTTTTTAATTTATGATGTTTCTGGGAAATGTCACTATAAATAAAAACTTACAAAATCGGATGTGGAAAACTTCATGCTTTTTCTTTTAACCATGACACTAAATAAACACTTCCCCCCGCTGCCCCGTGTTTTGTTTGACAGGGTTTGTTTTTTTGCTTTGGGGGATTGTGAGACTTTAAGCTAAGAAATGGGGTATTTTGAACCAAATATAAACCCCCCCTGCCTTTTGCTAAATTTGCATACAGCTTCACAGAAACCCCTTAATTAGATTAGTCCCCTTTTCCCAGCAACCCGACCTAGGCCCCGGCCCCACACAAGGGTTTAAATTTGGGAAACAAAAACCCCCCCCCTTGCTGTATAGAATTTAGGGCTGCCTGTGTCTGAGGGGAGGGGGGGGGAAGGGGGGGCAGAAGAGACAGACCAAAAGCCCCGGCCCCCTCAATTCAATACCCGGGCCCCTGAAAGGCTGAAAAGGTTGTAATGAGACAAATCCTTTAAGGGACATGTTCACACGACGTTTTTTTATCCGTTTTTTCCAGAAGAGAAATATAACCCAAAAAACGTATCCAAAAAACGCAGTGCAGGGTGAAATTTTTTTATGCCTTTGCATGGGGTTTTGGATGGCCCCTTTTTGACCCCTTTTTTCAATAAAATTTTTTTCAAAAAGTATACCCCTAGATAAAAACAAGCAAAGAACCTGGACTATTCCCAAATTTATTAAAATCCACAGGGTTGTAGTTGAAAAAAGGTAAATCTTTAAAAGTTTTACACAAATCGGGCCCCAAAAGGGGCTCATTGATCTAGAAGAGCGTTTGAACTTTAGTAAACCTAATTTAAACCCAATTTTCAAATTTTAAAATGGAAAGTGGGCAAGTAGTAGTGTAAAAGGAAGCCCCAAAAGAAAGGGGGCTAAACCCGCATTTTTCATGTGTTTCAATGGAAACCCCTTTTTGGGGCGCCATCAGCATTTTACCTGTTTCAGAGGGAACCCAAAGGGGTCTTAACCCGCATTTTAAGTTTTTTCAGAGGGAAACCCAAAAAAGAGGGGGCCCACCAGCCCTTTTATTATGTGTTTCAGATGAAGGGCCCAATTTGAGGGGGCTTACAGCATTTTTCATGTGTTTAATTTTTATAAACCACTTTTTATATTTTTGAATGATATAAAAGGAGTTTTTTTAGTATAGAATGGGTGTTTAAAAAAATTTATTAGTTAAAAAAATTCTTATAATTTCTATAATGTTTTTGATAAATGGGTTTTTTAAGAATGTTGATGGTTTTAGTATAAAAACTGAAACCACTCAACATTCTATAATAAAAATATTTATCCCAAAACATTTTAAACATTTATTAAAAATTCTATAAATTTTTATAAAACCCCCCATTCTATACTTAAAAAAACCCGCTTTTAAAAATAATTTTTTAATATTTTATAAAAAAAATGTTTTTTAAATTAAACCCAGTAAAATGCTTTAAAGCCTCCTTTTATTTAGGCTTTTCCCCTGAAACAGTAAAAAAGCTCTTAAGGGGACCCTCTATTAGGCTTCTCCCGAAACCCCCGTAAAAAGCCTTTAGTCCCCAAACTTCCCCAAAAATTAAAGGGAGCTCCCCCCCTTCCTAAATGTAGGTCATTTTTGGTTACTAAAGTTCAAAAAAGTTCTTCCCAGTCAAATGAGGGCCTCTTTGTGGCCGATTTAGTGTATCACACCCTTCCCAAAATTTTAAACCAATGCGTTTTTTTGGGGTTTTCAAAATTTTTCTTTTCAAAAAGCCCCATCCAAAACGTACCCCAAAAAATTTTTGCGGGTTTTGGAATCCCTTTTTTTAGGCTGACAAAAGGGCCCCCCCCAACCCCGTTTCCCTTTTGGGGATTTTACTTGCGTTTAAACCCCAAGTAGAATTGAAATTTTCCCTTCTTAAAGGGGCAAATTTAAAAAACCCCAGTAAACACCATCCGCATCCTCGTCCTGAAAAGGGGAAAGCGGTTTTACCCCTGAAAAACCCAAAGTTAAAACAAAAACCTCATTGTTAAAACCTTTTTTGGATCCATTTTGGGTCCGAAAAAAGGAAACAAAAAATGACGGGGAAAATCGTGTGAACATACCCCCAGGCTAACTTTTTGGTTTTTTTTGCTCACCTTCCTAAATTTAAAAATTTTTTTAAAAATCCAACCTTTTTTGGCCCCAAAAATTTTCAGGGGCACTGCATGGCACCAATAATTTTTAATTTACTGAGGTGTAAAGTCGGGCAAAAAATGGGTTTAAGAAAGAAAATTTTAAAAAACTTAGAATAAGTGTTCAATTAAAATTTTCTTAAGATGGTTTTAAAAAAAGAAAAAAAAGACTTTTATAACACCCCCCATTTAAAAATGGTCTTAAAGGAAACTTGTTTTTAAAAAAAAAAATAAAAAAAAAACAGCAAATTTTTACAACCCGCAAGAAAATTAAAAAATTCCGGAAACCCTTTGGGGGGAAGGAGGATATAAAATTTTTTTTAAAATGTTGCTCAGGGGGAAAGTTGCCCCCAAGGGAAAACAAGTTTCAATGAAACAAATGTTTAAACCCCTTATGCTTTTAAGCATTTAATTTAAATTTTCTTTTTCCCCACCTATTGGGTTTTAAAAAAATTTAAAAACCGCAAAATTTTGGAAAATTTTTTCCCAAAAAGGGCCTACTGGATTTTTAGAATTCCCTGTTGTTAAATGTAACCGTTAATAAAAATTTTTAAAACGCTGGGCCCGGTATCCCCTTTTTCCCCCCCTGGGCCCGTGGTTGGGGAAAATTCATCACCTTTCAGAAAACCCCCAATTCAGAGCAGGAACCCTTCCCCTAAAACTTCCCCGTAGTGGGAAAGGGAAGGGGGAGGGCCCTGGTCTTGCCCTTTTCGCTGCCGGTTTAAAACCCCCTTTTGAAAGGGGCCTTTTCCCCCCGGCAAAAGCTCCCAGATTTTGGGAAAGGGAAAATGGGAGGGGTAATGGAAAATTTAAATCATTTACCCGTTGTTCCCCCTAAACATTTAAGTTCCCTTTTTGGGGGAAAATATTCTAAAAAAAAAAATCCCGGGGGGTTTGTGACCTTAGGGGCCCCGTTCTTTCCCATCCTTTTCAGTTATAAACTTCCCGTTTTCCCGTTTCTGTTTGGTTTTGCCTTTTGGTTTTATAAAATTTGGGGACTTTTTTTGTCCAGAAGGGGGTAGGTTTTTTCGAAAGCTCATATCAAATTATCAGTTACCCCTAAAAGGACCCCTGATTTCTTCACTATTCTACTATTTCTATGGCTAACCGTACACATTATACTACTGACAAACTGGTTGCAAGAGATATATTGTAAAATATTCTTAGCAACCAGCCTGTCTCAAATTACTAAGATCTGAGAGAAGGAAACCAAGAGGCTTGGCATAAGTCACACCTTTAACTGTCTAAAAGAAAACCTGTTTTGACCTACTCCTACAAACAGCTGATAGTTTGTTACAATGTGCTGCTATAGACATTAGCTCGGACTCCCTGGCAGAAGAGAGATTTATGCTGCCAATTTGCTTCGCTCAGAAACGATTGCCAAGACCGGGACACAAGTACAGATGTAGCAAATGTTAACTTGATGCTCCCAGCATAGACTTTAAAGGGGTTGTCTCGCTACAATGATTGGGTTTTAATTAAAAGATCTTTAAAAAAACAAGCAGCTTTGCAAAATATGTTCATTACAAATGTCCTACTGATTTTGAGCTATCCCTGTTAGTAGTAGTACATCAGCTTATCAAATCTCTATAGCAGCTGACCTGTTGATCTTGATCTCACTGGCTGTCAGGTCTGATGACTCATCACCTTTCAGAATACAGGTCAGAGCAGAGAGCCCCTCCCACACAGAATGCTTCTGTAGTGGAGGGTGGGGGAGGGCTCTGGCTTCTGTGTCTGTGTGGATTAACCCTGTGTGTGCCTGCTTCCTCCTGCTCTCTACACAGATTGAGGAGAGCAGAGGTGAGGCTGATCAATAGATGTGACAGCAGTGACCCTGTGTGTTACTATAATCATGATGTGTCTGTGGAGCTGTGACTATACTAAAAGAACAGATCAGGGGGCATGTGAACACTTCATGCTCTGCTGTACTAGTCACACATCCTGAGTATAGTAACACTTCCCAGCTGCCCTGTGTCTGTTCTGATAGGGTTTGTTGTTGCTGGAGATGTGGAGATATGTATGCTACAGCAGGGGGTATAGGAACACATGCATTCCCTCTGCTCTGCTATTAGCATACACAGCTTCACAGACCTCTCCACACTCATAGACCAGCCCTAATACAGCTGATTTAGCTGTACTAGGCAGGCACACACAGGGTTAACTCTGGCAGCAAACCCCCTTGCCCCTCCCCCTGCTGCATAGAAGTTACAGAGGAGAGCTTTCTGTGTGCTGAGGGGAGGGGAGAAGAGGGAGGAGAAGAGGCAGACAAGAAGCACGCCCCTGAATTCGACTGCCAGGCACACTGAGGTAGGCTGAAAGCTTGTAATAAGACAACTCCTTTAATGGGATATCGACAGGATGTGACATTAAAGTCTGATAGGCGTTAGTCCCGGAGGTGGGACCCATACCTGTCTCGTAAAAGAATAAAAAAAGAGCACACACCTGATGAGGCAGAACAGGATAAGATGGTTCAAGTAAAGGGAGTTAGCACACTCACCTACTATGGTTGTACAAATGATTGGTACAACCAGAGGCGTAACTTGAAGATCCGGGGCCCTAGTGCAAAAAGTGAAATGGGCCCCCCAGTTACCATGTGCCACTTACAACGCTGGTATCTCCTTATGTGGCAGAAGGGTTTTTGGGCCCCCCTCAGGCTGCAGGGCCCGGTAGCGACTGCTACCTCTGCACCCCCTGTAGCTATGCCCCTGGGTACAACACAAATATAAGCTTAGATGGAAATTTGTAAGATTCCTCGTGGATGTAGTGATCTTTTGCACGCCAAAGGGTACATTCACTGAACACGGGAAGATTGAGATTGCAATAGTAATAAAAATAGGCGTTATCTGTAAAACACAGCGAAAGATCACTAGCGGTATAAATATAAATCGCCTATTTTATTGTGATCAATCACTTAAACAGGGAATGATAAATGGGAATTTTAAAAGCAACGTGTTTCGCTGAGCCGCTCTGACCCAGCTTCATCAGGCATAATATCCACGTCCTAGTGAACGCAATTTAAGCGCTAATTTGGGTGCCAACCAATGATAGTTACTTCACATTAAAAAGGATACAGTCTTTAAAATACAAAATGATACAAAAATTATCACACAAATTATACTTGTTATAAATTTGAAAAAAAACAAAACTAAAAAAGTATTCAAATAATCAATTTAAAAATTATTTTCAACAGTTGCCAAAGTAGGTTACTAAACAGAACCGGAGACCTAAAGTGCGCCGCGCATACACTCTGTTTAGTAACCTATTTTGGCAACTGTTGAAAATAATTGTTAAATTTATTATTTGAATGCTTTTTTAGCTTTTTTTGGAGTTATTTATAACAAGCATTATAATTTTTGTGGTACAGAAAGATTGTTGGCGTACATAGAGGTCCCACTCCTGGATACAGCCGCTTCTGGGGACCCCTCTGACACAGAACCAGAAGGGGATGATGAAATAGCAGCTTCTGTTCAAGCCCTTATCTGGACTGTCAGAGACTTCCTTCATATTAAGGATGAGGAGGTCTCTCCCTCTCAGGAGGAGGTTTCCTTTAACCCCTTCCTGACGGACGGTCATAATAATATGGTTCTAATTTTTTTCCTCCTTGCCTTCCGAACTTTATTTTTCCACCTACATAGACGTATGAGGGCTTTTATTTTGCGGGACAAGAAGAACTTTCTAATGGTGTCATTCATTGTACCATAGAATATACTGGGAAACTGCAAAAAAAAACTAAGTGGGGCAAAATGTGAAAAAAAAAAACCATACTTGCGCCATGTTTGCGGGAGTTTTTTTTTTTTTTTTTTTAATGCCGCTCATTCTTCAGGATGAATGATGTGTTATCTGTATTCTTGATATGCATCTGGCAATACCAAACATGTACGGTTTTCGTTATGTTTTGGCACTGTAAAAAAATTCTAAACATTTTCTATTTTTGAAATTTGCGCAGCGGCGTCATTTTTTGCGAATAACTTTTTTGTACTTACACCTACGGACTTGAGTGAGGGGACATTTTTTGCGGGCTGAAGTGTACTTTTTATTGCTACCAGTTTGGAAAACATGGGACTTTTTTGATCGCTTTTATTCCACTTTTAGATTATAGGATGTGAAATGACCAAAAAAACACAATTTTAGCATTTGGAATTTTTTCTCTTCTACAGTGTTCAGCGTACAGGATAAATGATGTTCTATTTTAATAGATCGGACTTTTTCGGACGCGACGTTAGCAAATATGTGTAACTTTTTTGTTATCTTATTTTTTTTTTTATTTGTTACATGGTGAAAGGGGGGTGATTTGAATACTTTTAATACTTTAAAACATTTTTTTTACACTTTAAAACGCAATCATTTATACAGCCTAATGCATTGTACATACAATGCATTAGGGTGTACAAAGATGGCGGTTTCCCCACTTTCTGCCTGGGGCTGGAAGTGGGGGAAATCGAAAACATTGCAGCGATGGAAGCCTTCACAAGCTGCATTATTAAACGATTGAGAGCCCGCAATTTCGCCGCGGGTGTCCTGATCGCAGTGAGGAGCACTGTTTCTCATTGATTTAGATGCCATGGCATTTAAAGGGTTAAACAGCGCGGGGGAGGGGGGCACCATACGTCCTATATCGGTAAGGAATTAAGAGTAGCAGACGAAGGCATTTGGTATTCCCTGCTCACCCGGAAGAACTGGTTTCCAGGGAGTGGAAACATCCTGCAGACATTTATGCCCTACCAGACGGCTTAATACCCTCTTTCCTCTTCCTGAAGAATTAGTGGTTAAGTGGTCAGGAGTTCCCTTTGTTGATGCCCGCCCTGGTCTCACGCATCTAAGATGCATCGGTGCCGCGAGATTACACCGACAAGTGGATTGAGGGTTTTAGTAAGTCCGCTCTTGAAGCTTCTGGGGCAGCCCTACAGCCTGCATGCTCTGGGCCAAACAACTGCAGCAGGGGCTATCCTCTGGCGCTTCTACAGAAAAGCTATTGGAACTCATGTCTTGGCTCATGCATGCCGCTAAGCTCCTTTTGATTCTGCTCGTCTGGCTGCTTCTGTGATTAAAGTCTTGGCCGGCTGATTCAGCCTCCAAAAAGAATCTTACAATGCGTCTCTCATTCTCGCTCCACCTCCTCCCCCCCGGCCTCTCTCTGTTGGTGTCCCCCAAGGGTCAGTACTGGGTCCTTTACTCTTCTCTATCTACACCCTTGGCCTCGGTCAGCTCATAGCCTCACATGGCTTTCATTACCACCTGTATGCTGATGATACCCAACTCTACATCTCTGGCCCAGATGTCACCTCTCTACTCTCCCGGATCCCTGACTGTCTGTCCTCCATTTCCTCCTTCTTCTCATCACGTCTCCTAAAACTAAATGTGGAGAAAACAGAACTCATCATCTTCCCACCGTCCAACTCTACCCCTGCCCCTGATCTCTCTATTACAGTCAACGGCTCTACACTCTCACCGGTCCCGCAAGTCCGCTGCCTTGGGGTAATCCTAGACTCTGCTTTATCTTTCAAACCACACATCCAAACCCTCACCTCTGCCTGCCGCCTCCACCTGAAAAACATCTCTCGCATCCGCTCATTCCTCAACTATGACACTACAAAAATGCTGGTCCATGCCCTTGTCATCTCCCGCCTAGACTACTGCAACATCCTTCTCAGTGGCCTCCCAGCTAGCACCCTCGCTCCCCTCCAATCCATCCTTAACTCTGCTGCCCGTGGAGGGGCCTGCACGCATGGTGTGAGGAAGCACTAAGAGAGAGCTCCAGCAGAATCCTGCAAGTATCCTGCTTTCATCACTCACATTGGGCCCCAACTAACCCCAAAAAATCGGGCTAAGGTGAAAATTTGAGACCCCTGGCAGGCACCCGGTCTGGAAGAGGGGGCCCCAATAAAAGGGTGTTTGGGGGCCTGAAGGGGCCCGGGGGCCCAAAAGGAGCTTTGGTGAGACAGGGGCCCATCTTACCCCCCCTATCTGTGCCGGGGCTTTTGTGCACAAAGTCAAAAAGGTTTCACACTGGGGAAAAAAAAGAAAAAGCTACAGGTCCTGTGTCTCATCCCAAACTGAATACCGAGGGGCCCGGAGGGCCCAAAAGGATTTTAATAAGTTAGAATAAAGGGCTAAAGGGAAGGGTTTTAAAGTGCGGGACTTGTTGCTCTAAAGGGGGGGGAAAAGTGGGCCCAAAAGAGAAATCCTAATTATTTTTTTAAGGACTCTTGGCGTTGAGGGCCCGGGGGACTTAAAGCTGCTAAAATCTTCCCTGAAAAGTTTTTTAAAACCGGTGCCCTTTAAATTTCACATTTTGGGTTGGGGTTTTATGGGCCGGAAAAAACCGGACCACCCCTGGGGTTTAAAAAAAAACCCCCAAAAGGGGGTTTAGTTTGCCATGAGTCAAATGGGAGGGGGGGGCCTGGCGGTGTTTATCTCAAGCTGCGTAGTTTCCCGGACAAAAAAAAAATGGCAGCTATTGCGGCTTGTCAAAATGTTTCTGACGGTTAAATTAAATTTATCTGCCCCCCGGGAATTTTTTTCGTATACGGGCGGGACATGGTTTAGAGTGAGAGAGAAAAACAATGGGGGGCTGGGGGCGGCAAATTGGGGCGCGGTTGAAAGCACAAATTGCGTCCAGGGGTGTTTCCAAAATTTAATACAGCAAAAAATTAAATTTCTCCAAAAACAGGTGGGGCGCCGAAAACCCCCCAGCCTTTAAGAAACAACGTGCGAATTCTAGGTTCTCCCAGAGGGGGGGAAAGGTTTGCTGACCCGGGAAAAATTCAGGGAAAAGCCTTATACTAAATTTGCTTGACCCGATTTCTCTTTTCCCCCTGCTTTTTTGATTGAGAGGGCCCACAGAACCCCCACCGGGGCCACTGCCCCCGGGAAATCTCCTGAAACCCCCGTTAATTTTAAAAAGTGATAAATTTTACCTTTGCCCGCGTGCATTTGGCGGGCCAAGAAGAAAAAAAAGGCAAAAAAAAAAATTTTTAAGTAAAAAAACACAAGGCGGTTTTTTTTCCCCCCGGATTTTCAACGGAAGTCCAAAAAAAAAGAGAGGGCCCAATTCACATCTGAAAGGGGAAGGAATCCCCTCCGCGAACTAGGCTTGAAATATGGTTTGCTGTCCCCCCACGCGTTTTTGGGGGTCAGCCCGGGAATAAGACTCTTTTTTTTACTTCTCCTGAGGGGCGAATAAATTGGTTGGATGGGCCCCGAGACGGGAAAACGTGATTTTTTCTTTGCTGATACTTCGGATGCATCAAAAAAGGGAAAGAGTATAAAAGGGATCTTGTTGTATCTTTAAATAGCTGGTATTTGGTTCGGTATTTTTAATTTTGGGCAAAATTTTTTGGTTTGGTTTGGGGGCTGTTAAACCCCCTGGAGGTCGGGTTTGTCTTAGTTAATGGGTTTTTTATCGAAATCTTTAGCTGGAGAAAATGGAGCGGGATTTTGGGTTTTTTCTCCCTCTTTTCAGGGGAATTGTACCCTTCTATCCCCCTTGCAGGGGTGGGGGAAGGGGCCCCATCATAGGTTTGGGGCAGGTGCTTCCTCCCTTGTGGGAGCGAAAAGTTAAAATGTTTCTCAAATTGGGTTTCCCGGGTTTTAAACAAAAAGTAAAACCATGTTGGGGTGGGGGGTGTGGGCTTTGGGAGGGGGTTCTGGGATTTTTAAAGGGTTTTTGTTGCTGTTATTTTTTAAGGGTTTGTTTTTTGGTTGGGTGTGAATGATGTCCCCCCACTTGAGTCTCTTTACAAGTTCGGGGAAAAGGTATCCCTTTGGTGTTTTAAAAAATTGGCGACTTTTAAATTTAATATCCTGGAATGTAAAGGGGAAGGGAATTTGAAAATTTTTAAAAGGGCCCCTGGTTTTTAATTTTTCTCCAGATATCACCCTGAATACTCATATTACGGGAAAAATCATTTGGGGGGTTCAAAAGGTTAGGGCCCTTGAAGGACCATGGATTTGGTGGGGGGGCCCTCCCAATGGTTTATTCAAATTATGCAAGGGGGGTTTCTAAATTTTTTTGGTTGCGAAGAAGTCTTCCATTTCATTTTTCCCACGGGTTTTGCATATTAAACCCCGTTTGGTGGGTTACTTTTTTCTTTGAAGGCCAAACCCGGGGCAAAAATTTACTTTTGGGTCGGTGGGGTTATATCCCGAAACCCTTTTCCGGGGTCCGTTTTGGCCAAAATTTGGGTTTTAAATGGCACTTTCCCCTTACCACCCCAGGTTTATTTTTAGGAGATTTTAAATGGGGACGCTAAGTCGGGACCTAGATAGTTTACACCCCCAAATTTGTCACATGCCCCTTTGCCCGGGGGGTTGGGGTTTGTTTCCCTGTGGGTTTACGGAATTTCTGGAGTTGGAGAAACCGGCGGGACGGGCAGTTTCCTGTCTTGGGCGACTACGGGGTCCCCTCTCCCTTTATTGCCCCTAGTGTTTCCCCAGCCCAGTTATGCCTCGCAGGTGCCCAATGCGGAATAGCGGGGCCTAGGGGAATCTCGGGCCCATCCCCCTTTTTTTTTTGGGTTTGGGGTTTTACTCCCCCCTTTTTTGAGGGAGCAGGTCAAAATGGTGGGTTTAAACCCCCAAGGGGTCCAGGCCCAAAGCGTTGAGGACAGTTGCAGAAAAAAGCATCAATATTTAAAGGGAAATTTTAATGGGGCTACTTCGGGAATTTGAGGGAAAAGGGGATGCTTTTAAAGCTGTACCCAGGGGGACCTTATCCGGGCCCAATCTCCACTCAAGGACAAATTTAAAAAAACGCAGGGGAACTCTGGGGGTGGGGTTGGGCCCCCGGTAGATGTTTGACTATAGTAGGCTGCCAGACGAGGAGAACAAGGGGAAAAGAGGGAAAGGGAGGTAAGGGGGAAATATAATTTGCTTCCCTTAAATCAATCCCACTCGAAAAAGGCTATTGTAAACAGGGGGTTTACATGGTTTTTAAATGGGGGGAGAAAAAGGAATGGACGAGCTCTTCCCTTTTTTTGGCAAAAAGGAGACAGGGGAAAACGAAGGGGGCAGGGTTTTGCGCCAAGGGGGGGGGAATGGTGCCCAAACCCCTAGAGAATGGGGGAGGGAGAAATTTGCACGAAATATGGGGACATTGTATGCTTTTAAATACAGCGTTCTGACTCGAAAAATTTTGGGCTTTTTGGGTCACTCTCATTTCCCGGGAAATATTTTGGGGGGGAGGGAGGCTTGGCCACCCCAATTTCGGGGGAAAGGAAATCAGTAGAGCGTTTAGGAAGGTGGCCACAGGAAAGGGCCCCGGGGCCCAGATGGAACCCCTGTGGAGGGGTTTTAAGTTGTTTGGGTGAGAAGGTGAGCCCCAGACGGGAAGGGGGTTTTATATAAGGGGGCTTTTGGGGGGCCCCTTTGGGACTTTTGGGGACCCCAAATTTTTCAAACCCTTTTTTTAAAAGGGCCTAACCAAATTGGGGTTGGTTAAAAATTTTTTTTAAACAAAACAAGCAGGGAAAAAGCCAACCCGGGAGTTATTTTTTTAAAAAAGGTTCCAAATTTTTTCCGACCATTTATTTTTCCATTAAACCCCCAAAATGGTAAAGACCCTGGGCCGAAGGGGGGGGGGGGGGGTTTTTGGGGCAAGGGGAAAGGGGTTTTTTTTTAAAATTTCCTATTTTCATTCTTTTTCTTTTTTTTTGTTTGGGTGAATCAATTTTTTTAAGGGTTTATTGCCAAGGGGGAAAGGTTTTAAAAAAATTTTGGAAATCAATTTTTAAGAAAAAGGTTTTATTTTACCAAACCTTGCAGTTAAGGTCCAAAAATAAATTAAAACCCCTCCCCCCCCCCCAAAAGGTTTTGAATTGGGGGCGGGGGGGGGGGCCCCCTTGAACCCCAAAAAAAAGCGTTTGGGCTAAATTTTTAAAATTTTTTTTAAAGAAGGGAAAAATTTCCCATGCTTTTGGGCGGGTGCCTGGGGGGGCCCAAAAAAGGTTAAAGGGGGTTTCCCCTGCGGGGGGGATTTCCCCTTGGGCCAAATGGCTTGGTTTTCTTTTTGGGAAGCCGAGCCGCCAAATTTCTAGTGAATGGTTATTTGTCCAGTTTCCTTTGGGGTTGAATAGGGGAAAGCGGCAGGGTTTGAAAATTAAACCCCTCTGCTGTTTGGCTGGTTTAATTAAAACCCCTCAATCTGCTCAAAAAAAAACACTCTCAGATCAAAGGGGTGGAAAAATTAGGGGGATTCGGAAAAAGGGGGTTTTTATACCCGATGATTTTTTTTGGGGGTTTTACCTGGCGGACCCTAGGGGTTTTGGGAAAGGGCTTTTTGGAGTAGGGGTTTTCCTTTGGGCTTTCTGGGTTTGAGGTGAACGGGGCCCAAGCGGGGGTTATTTCAGTGATCCTATTTCAGCAGGGGGGAAATATCCTCGAGAAGTCATTTTAGAAATTTTCTCGGGATAGTTCGGGGTACCGGGTACCCAAGATTAAAGAGATGTGCAGAGATTCATGCGTTTAAACCTTGCCGTTAAAAATCCCAAAACATCACAAAAAAAAGGACGCTTGGAAAATCCCTCCTATCGTTTAGTGGGGCGCTTAATGTTTTTTTAAGAGGGGCCCTTTTACCAAAATTATTGTACTTTACAGGGCTGCTCCCTTTTTGTTTTCCTCAATCTCTTTTTAAGGCTTTTTGGTTGCATTGATTGTGTCCTTCCTCTGGCTCGGGGGTTTACTTTTAAAAATGGGTTAAACCCACAATTTGAAGGCCTTGGGGGGGTTTTTTCTGGGGGAACGGGGAGGGGGGGGGGCCTGGGGGGGCCTTTGGGCCCGGGGAAAATTTTTTATAAAAAAATAAACCCCAAATGTGGGGGGGTCCATTTTAAAAACTTTATGGGGGAGGGGGTTTGGAAATTTTTGTGGAAAAACCGCTTTTTAACAACCCGGGGGGGTGTTTTTTTGGGGCCCCAAGGCCTTTGAGGGGGGTTTTTTTTTTCCTAATTGGGGGGGTTAGGCAATTTTCCTTTGGGGGTTAAAATAGGACAAAGAGGCATTAAAAGTCCAGCAAAAAATTTTTTAAAAAAACCGGGGCTTTTTCTTAATGGCTTTGGGGTGAAAATTTGCCCAATATGGAAAAAAAAGTTTGGGGGGATTTACCCGGGGGGGAAAAGAGGATAAAAACCCACCTGGCGCCTTATATCCCCTTTGGGGGAAAACCAGGAGGTTGCCGGGTTTTGGGTTTCCTCCTTGAGGATTTTGAAAATTTGGCCCTCGAACCCGGTTTTCAAATATTTGGGGACAGCTGTATGGGGAGGGGGCATTTCCGGGATTACCAGGAATTAACTCGCTTTTTTTGGGTTTCCCGGAAATAGAGGGATCCTTTTTTATTTTATTTTTCAGTTGCGCCCACGCATGCTTTAAACATTTTTGGAGGGGGTTCTATCCAACTTGAATGTGATTCCCTGGAGGCACTGGCTAAAAGGGAAAAAGACCCGGTGCGGCAGGTCTTTTACATTCTTTAGAACTATCCGGGGGCTGCCAACCGTCCCCCCTGAGAAGGGGCCCCTTTTACAGGTGGGCGGGGGATATCCCCGGGTTGGAAGTCATCATATGGAGGAGGGCTTTTCCCCGTGGCGAGCCAAGTGATTAGTGCTAGAGATCCGCTAATTAAGGGAAAAAGTGGTTTTCTTTAAATTTTATTAAAACGTCCGGCTGGGCCCCCATGGGTAAAACTTTCCCCACCCGGAATGCAAAGATGTGGTTTTTTGGAGGGGGGTCCTTTTTTCCCTGTGATTTGGGGGAAAGTCCTGTTATTAGGGGCCTTTTTGGGCCAGTGGTTTCCCCAAAGGGTTTTTGAATGAGAAGTCCGGGTTTTTCCCGGGGGTTTTCGCTCCAGAGGGGAAAAGTCTCCCTTTGGGCCCGGTAGAAGACTTAATTCAGCTAAGTATGAAAGGGCAGGTTTTACAGATTATATGTTTTATGCCAGAAAAAACTTTTGTTAAATTTTGGGAAGGGCCCCCGGGTTAGCCCCCTCTTTATGCCATTTGGAAAACAAATTGTTAATGGGGGGTTTGTCATTATACAGGCTTACTTTTGAGGCCAAAGGGGGTCCCGGACGGTTTATGGACAAAATTTTTGGGCCCTTTTTCTGCCTCTCTTTCCCGTTAGGTACTAGACTTTGAGTGCGGTTGGGGCAGGTGGTGGGGGTTTTAATTGTAATCGGGGCTACTGACTTCCCGGGTCTAGATTAAAATTTAATGGAAAGGGGGTGAATGGGGGTGGGAAAGTTTTTTTATCCTGCTTGGGAAAAATGTAAATTTTTTTATTACATTTGTTTTCGTTGGAATCTGTTCCAAAATTTTTGGGGAATTTGGTTTTTTTGTCTATTTTGGATAGGTTGTGATACCTCCTGTTTTAATTTCAAAATTTTGGGGAAAGGTTTTTAAAGTTATTGATGGATGGTTGTTTAAATTTGGGGTTTTTAAATTTTTTTGTAAAAAAAAAAATTTTTCTTAAATTTAAAACTTTAAAAAAAAAAAAAAATTGCTGCCCATTATCCCCCTCTCTCCTCGTTTCTCCTCTGCCTCCCCTCTGGGCCCAAACCCAATCAAGGGGTTCCCCCCTTTCCCCGCGAAAATTTATTTAAAACCCAACTAACCATGACCCAAAAAAGGGTCTCCATGAAACCCCTTCCCCCCCTACATCTCTTCCCTATTTCCCAATATCCCCCTCACGCAACCTTTCCCCTCCTCACAGGGCCCTTCTTTTTGCTCTCCCTTTTTTCAGCTCCCCCACACAAAAGTTTCCCCCACTTCTCCCTGCTTCACCACATCTGGAAAAATCACTGCCCCAAAAACATCAGATCCCCCTCCACTTTCACCAGCTTCAAAAAACAACCTTTAAACCCATTTTTTCGGCTTGCCTATAAACCCACACTAACCTTGTTGTCAAATATTCCCCCCCAAAAACGTTTGCCCTCACCCCCTGTTCTTTTTCCCCCCCATTTTAGTTGTAACCCTTTTGGGGGAGGGTCCCCTCTTCCCCCTGTCGTGCCCAAACTTTTAATTTTCTCACTTATCATGTACTCGTTTGGCATATGTTATGTATGTAAACCCCTCTCAAATGTACAGCGCCCTGGAAACAATGGCGTTTTTAAAATAAATTAAAAATTCATCGCTCCCCCTTTTCCGGGGAGGAGACCCTTTTTGGGGGAAAAAAGGGGCCCTGGAAAGAGATGATTCGAAGTTTCATTCTCGCCTTCTCTGGAAAGGGAAACCTGGCTCGCTAGGCCCGGCCCCCATTTTCCCCGGACAAGGAAAATTTGTCCATCCCAAGTTGATGTTTTCCTCAGCTGGTGGCTGGGGTTCCCGGGATTACTTCGGGGGAAATTCGGCCCTCTTGCCTCAAAATTTTAGCTCCCGGGAAATTTTGTATCCCCCCACCGGGGCTCCGTTATGATGCGTTGGGTTTTTCCCCGAAGTCAGTCGAAATTTTAACCTTTTTCCCCCCTTCTCCTTTTTGTACTCAAACGACACAATAGGAGGGGGTTTTCCCGCCATTTTTACGCTCCGATTAGCCCCAAGGGATTTTTAGGGGGATTTTCCCCCCGTTGGCAGATATTCCAAATTGTCTCTCCCTCTGCCCAAAAATTTTCCTTTCCCAAAGGGCCCCCTTTTTCCCCCCGAAATTTACCTACCCCGGGGTTTTTACGGCCCTTTTCTGGTTTAAAAACCCCAATTCTAGAATCTCGTGGGTTTTCGGTTTTGGGATCTGGCCATGATTTTGGGGGGGCGCAAAACCTCAGTCTGCCCCTATTTTTATCGTTTGCTGGAGGCCCTTTTTTTGGGCCTTGGTTTCCCAAAAACGCAGGGTTTTCACCCCTTGGGGTGTTCTACCCCGAGGGTACTTTCATTCCTTCAGTCTCCTTTAGAGGGCCGGTTTCTCCCCTCTGTCCTTTTTCAGCGCACTTTGGCCTCCCATCCTCAGATCAAAATTTTTTTGCAAGGGGGTTTACTGCTCTGTCCCCCCGGTTTTGTTTGGCCCATGGACCAATGAGATTTTAAAACTTGATTTTAAAGGACCCTATAGTTTTCCACATTTTTAAGTTTTCCCCTTTTTTGCTTTTTGGAGGTGGGCCTTTTTTGTGGCCATTAATTTTTATCCCTTTGAGTGTCCTGAACTGGAATCTCTTTGTTGCAGATCCCCTTTTAGGATTCTTCATAAGGACAAGGTCGTCCTACGTCCTGTGCCTTCATTTCTCCCTAAGGTAGTTTCTTCATTCCACCTCAATGAGGACACAGTTCTGTCCTCTTTTTGCCCCTCGCCCTCTCATCCTCAAGAGCGGTCTTTGCATTGTTTGGATGTTGTCAGGCGCCATCTGGATCTACCCCACGGCCAATAAATCTTTCAGCCGCTTGGATTCTCTTTTTGTCTTTCCAGAGGGCCCGCGTAGGGGTCTTGTAGCCTCTAAAGCCTAACGGTCCAGGGGGTGAATCTCTTCCATTTTGGGTCACAGCTCATTCCATTCGAGTGGTCGGTGCCTCCTGAGCATCGAGCTTAAAGGGGTTGTTTCACTACATCAATTCATCTGACCTAAGTCATGTTTTCTCAGTTTCATTTTTAAATTCAAGGCATGTTTACTGGCTACTACTGGTCTGCAGTGATGAGCTGCTGAAGAGGACACCAGGTCTGTAGCTATAGCAACCAGTATTGACAGCTGAATATCCTGAGGCCATTGTACCTTGAGGGATCACTGTACATTAGAAAAATTTATGATTTACTATAGAGAACCTGGCACATAGGTTATGCCCCCCTGGCTGAGGACAGCACAAGCTAGTGACAGACCTGCTGTTCCCAGCGCTGTGTCCCTTATTCTGTAAGATGCTGGAGTTTTAGAGTATTTAATGCTCAAATCTGGCAGTTTTCAGCTACATCTAAAGTCTCTCACTCATCCAGCCAAAACCCTGCTCTGCACTGAAAAGGGGCAAACACCCCATAACAGTTATGTGCAGATGGGCGACCTGTTTGGCTTTGAATGCCTAGTCATGTTTCAAGGTTTTTAATGGTGCTGTAGTCCTAGCTCTCTCCATTATTGATTATTTTTTTGTGGAGCACCCATGGGTTGTAAGTCTCTCCCTAGTCAAGAACATTACCCCATTTCAGATATAGTTTAAGTAATTGCTGTGCAAGCTGACTAAAGCAATACTAGAGAAATGATGGCAATGTACGAGGTCCTCCTGCAAGAGTCTCGCTCGATGTCACAGACTCCTGACACTCACCTTACATTCAGTTACGGCATGTCTCCGCTTATCCTCACTCATCTGACTCTGCAGAGCTTTGTACTGTGCGGTCTCGTTCTGCAGTCTGTCTCTCAGCTCCTTGCACTCTTTCTCCAGGCGAGAGAGCTGCTTCTCATGCACGACTTCCTGGAAGGAACAATCAGCTTCAATCTACTGGACTTCCCCCAAAACAGGCACATCTACAACACAGGCTCCTCTATGGGACTTTTATATATAAAAAACAGTTTTATATTTTTTTTTCCAATCACGTCTTTAGTAATATTTGGATAAAACCATCACATTTAATGACAGAAGCAGGTGATTTTGGACATCAAGATGGTGCTCCCTGTCCTCTAGTACTACAAGCAAGCAGCTATAGAATTAGATTAGTGGTCCTACTCCCAGGAGCACTGGGCTGATACTATGCCAGCAGAAAAGGACAAGTGGGAGGAGAATTATGAGCTGCTGTCATCTGCTCTCAGCCAATCAGCATGGCTTAGAACAATTCTAGTGATGCTGACCGGCTGAGAGCAGATCACAGTTCTCCTCCTACTTGTCCTTTTCAGTTAATACCAGTTACAGCTACGAAAACTATACCATGGGAGCTCTCAGCACCAACTAGTTTAATCTTTTACAATCATCTAGTACCTATCTTCATTAGGCCTTGGTCTCATGACAATTACGCACATTGCATATATATGTGTAAACTGCTAGCGTGACATAAAGAAAGGAGATCCAGCCCGACCAATGGAAGGTGAGCCTTGTATTTGGTGACTGATCTAACTGGAAGACTACGAGATTGGATGATACCACCAGATATACACCACAGAAGATAATCACAGATGGAAAGTACACCTGACTTTCCAGTATAAGAACCCTCTGCCGTAGTTCACGCGTTTCGCTTTGTGCCATGACTTCTCGTAACCGACAAGACATGACCTCGTCCTGTAGGTCCCCAGTTGCACTCTTACGAGGAGAGTCTTTCCAAATACCTCCACCCCGGGAAGACAAGGACTACATGATAAAAGATAGGATGAATCATTACTACACATGCCGAAAAGACCGTATGAAGAACATGTGAGGGAAATGTACAACTGGGATGCGGCCCTCACCTGCCAGCGGTCGCTCAGCTCCGTCACTTGCTTCTGTCCTTCCCGCATGACCTGCAGAGCATGAGCCTCTCTCTTCCTCATAGACTGAAGTTCTTCATGGAGCAGCGCAACATTGCTTTCGTCAGGGAGAGAACTGTTTCTCTGAAAAGAGCCAAAAAACCTCTCAAATAACCCGTTCCTGCCAATGTGTGAGCTAATGGCACAGTCCTTCCATATCCAGTGCTATGTTAGATGGCTCGGTTCACATCATGTATACCTCCGCATACAGTGCCCAAAAGCTCTCATGCTAAACCCCTGCCAGAGGGACACATTTTTAGCATCCATTGGGTGAATGGAGCCTAAAGTTATGCGAGAGGTAGGGTTTTGATACAAAGGCTGAGAGACTGAAATAGGGCCTTGTTTTCACAGCGCTTTAGTGACGTGTTAGATGATGGACACATAAGTTACCTGGCATCATCACGCGATTGGTAGTGTGTAGCGATTACTGCAGTATCTAAAGGGCCAAACAGCAGGGATTGGAGCCGGCTCTGATCCCTGCTAATAGCGGTGGGAGTCAGATGTAATTAACGGCAAGTGAGTCTGCTACATTCATCCTTACAGATTATGATGTACCAGTACGGTAAGGAGCTAAAGGAGTTTTGTACAAAACAAGCTGAAACAAGTAGTAAGAGTTGTAGAACCAGATTACGACCCCGTGACAGAGAAAATTATAAGGAAAAAAGAGGAAGTCATAAAACATAACTTTTAATAAATAGCTATAACATAGAATTACACAAATAGTCTCTCCTAAACAAGACAAAACCAAAAACATAGGTGTCAAAAAAAATGGGTATATGGGACCAACAAATGAAACCCTACAAGGTGCTGGACTAAAAAAACGGCTACATGGACCTTACCCTAAGAAATCAGGGTGGTCGCCCCAATAAGGGCGTCCCTGTCCAGAACCTCACCCTGAACATACACGACCGTAGTAGTCCCTCCGGTCCCGTCCCAACATGTTTCGATCAGCCCCGTAGTTGACACCTATGTTTTTGCTTTTGTCTTGATTAAGGGTATGTTCACACAGCTTATTTTGGCGCGCAATGCGTTGCGTATTGCGCGTTATACGCGGCGAAATGCGCACCGCAATTACGGTAATTACGCCTCGTCACCCCGCGTGTACAATACGATCATAGTGTACGCGTGGGGAGATGTGACATGTCAATTGTTTACGGCGACTACGCGGCGTGAACAATGCATGTCAATGGGGCCAGCAGGTTGCTGCTGCCCCCCCCCCCCCTGTTTTGGGAATACGTGCTGGTCCGCGCGGCTCCCAAAACACACGCCGTATTGCGGCGTGTACTGTACGCGCCCGCAATTACGCCGTGTGAACATACCCTAAGAGACTATTTGTGTGAATCTATGTTATAGCTATTTATTAAAAGTTATGTTTTGTGACTTTCCCCTTTTTTCTTATATCTAAAGGAGTTTTCCAAGAAACTTTGACATTCAGTAGCAGTAGACCGACCGACCAACATCCTGGGACCCTTTGCAACATGTAAGCAGTTGGCGTATGCCATCCTTGACCTGCTCTAGGTTTGTTTATCACGGTTGGACTATCTGGGTTTGGGGAGTAGTATATAGCTTTGTGGCCCTGTGCACTATGGGATGTTTTATTATCATACTCCCTAAATGTTATGCAACTATTCCATCATTTTTATATGGTGTAACTCCATTATTTTTCTTATTCCCTGATGAACTGGTCACATGACTAGGGAAACGCGTTGGAGGGGATATTGATTTGGAGGTGAAATTTGTTTAGGGTTTACCCACTTGGATACCCCTATTGTATGGAGTATTTGACACGGATGATGTTGTCCTGTTTGACACACAAATTACGGATCCATTATATTTAGGAGGTGCTATTGTGTTCTCAGTCAGGTTCATTTACTGTGACACTTGATTTGTACCATTTTCTTATGCTATTGATGTGGCAATTTGGTTGTCATACACAATAATTATTGTTTTCTTTAAGGTCAATTATTGTCCTGTTTGTGATGTGTGCATATTCCCTAAACCTATAGGTCTTTAATCAGGGCTTTGTAGGATTTGTGTAGGGTAGGTTCCCATACAGGGCCGCCCTTCACGGGGTGATCGTCCTGTTCAGGTATATTTAGGGACTTAACAGTGTAAGTGCTAATGCTTCTTTTACCAATTTCAATAAAAGGTATATTTTATTGGGACAATAACTTGGCATATAGAAGCATACAATGCCCCAAAGCTCTCATGTTAAACAAGTGCCAAAGTGACACTTTTATAGCATCCACTGGGCGAATGGAGCCTACGGTTATGCGATATGTATATCCTGGATGATGAAGGGCATTGATATAAAAAGAACAGAGGCCAAGAGACTGAAATGGGGCTTTGTTTTCACAGTGGCATGATGTACACGTATCTGGCATCATCTCGTGATCGCGGGGAGAAGAGGTGTGTAGCGATTGCTGCAGTGTCTAAAGGGTTAAGCAGAGTCAGCCCTGATCCCTGCTAATAGCGGTGGGAGTCATCTGTAATTGACAGCGAGTGAGCCCGCTCCAAACATCCTTACCGGCTTTATGGTGTCCCTGTACGGTAAGTCGCTAAAGGAGTTTTCCAAGAAACTTTGAAATTTAGGATAGGGCATTATTATTAAAATCAGAAGTGGCCTGACTCCCAGCCGACTTAAAGGGGTTGTCCACCTCATTTTTATATTATCACAGTAGAGTCCATTTAAAGTAAAAAACCTTTTTCTCACCTCTCCCCTCACCTACGTTCCAGCGATGTGCCACACTCACTCGCCATCCGTATTCCTGTTTTCTTCTTTCTTCTTCTGAACGGGAACATCACTGCTGCAGCCCCTGATCACGTGTCACTGCAGTCAGACAGTGGCATTTGATTATAGCAGCAAATCAGCGGCTGCAGCAGTGACATTCCTGGAAGAAAACAGGAGAGTGGTGGAGGGTGGGGTTGGCAGGGCACTGCAATGGTGGTGAGCTCTTTAATCTATTCATGATTTACTAGGCACAGCTCTTTACATTTTGTAGCAGCTGTGCCCGCTTCTCCGGCTTAGTCTGATTAACTCGCGTATAGAGGCATGGACTCGCAGGACGAGGATGTAATTCTGCCGCTGTATAAAGCATTGGAATATGCTGTTCAGTTCTGGGCTCCAGTTTATCGAAAAGATGTAATGGAGCTAGAGAGAGTGCAAAGAAGAGCAACCAAACTTATAAGAGAAGAAGGAGCTTCTTAGTTTATGAGGGAGAGGTTAGTAGAATTGAACTTATTTAGTCTTGAGAAAAGACGGCTTCGGGGGGGCATGATTAAATTTTTATAAAAAATATAAATGTCCCCACAAAAAGTATGGGGAAAAATTATTTCAAGTGAAGCCCCCTCAAAAGACAAGGGGGACATTCCCCTTTGGCTAGAGACAAAAAGGATTCAATCTCCAGAGGAGAAAAGCGTTCTGCAACTGTTAAGAATGTGAATCTTGGAATAGCCGCCTGAGGAGCTGGTCACAGCAGGAACAGTTGGGAGTTTCAAGAAGGCTTAGAATACCTACCTGAAACTAAAGAATATTAAATACGTATGTAGCCTGTAAAATTCTGGATCCTGGCTGTTGGCGGCTCCGAGGTCAGAGATGGAATTTTCCCCTGGAGCAGATGGTTCTTGCCTTGTGGGTTTTCAGGCATTCACCAGTGGGGAGGCTGGGCTCAAAATCCTTGTCTTTTGCCTTTTACCCACTTTTTTCCCCACCCTTGGTTGAACTTGATGGACACGTGTCTTTTTTTCAACCGTACTATGTAACTTGAATAGGACTGAGCTGCAATACCACCACTACAAAAATATAGAGCTGTGCCTAGTAAACAAGAAGGAAGGCACAGTGCTTGCTGTAGCCCATTTCATCAGCTGATCACTAGGGGTTCCATAAATCAGACTGCCACCAATCTAGTACTAATGGCCTAGCCTAGAGATGGGCCAGTGATTCTGAAGTTGCGGAAAACTCTTAATTATATCCATGTGTTTATCGCGGCTCCTTTCCTACACAATGAATAAGGCCATGTCTTCACGGCACCGGTTTGCGGCCAGTTTTTCAGACTGTTTGCAGTTTTGCAGACCGTCTGAAAAACCGGCCGCTAACTAACACACCGGGCCACTATGGAAAACCTGTGAAGCAGTCCCCACTGCACGGGTTTTCCGCCCGGTGGTTTTTCAGACTGCCGGCCGCCCGAAAAACATTGAACATGTTCAGTCTTCCGTCCGGTTTTCGGACGGAATATGAACATATAAATGGGAGGGAGGGGCTTTTCTCCGCTAATTGTGGAGAAAAGCCGCCCCCTTGCGGCTGGGTGGACGGCACTAAAACAGGACAAATACCGGTTGGATAAACCGACTTGTATTTGTCCTTTGCCGTGGGGATGAGCCCTAACACTCACCTTTTCTAATTCAACTACTTTTTCCTGCATTTCCTTTAAGGCTCCCAATGTCTCAGCTTCTCTAAGCCGTGAATGTTCTAGTTCGGACTGCAGGTGACTGACAAGCTCTTCTGAAGCACGAGGATCATTCTGCCAAGAAAAGAAGATTCATAATATTATAATAATAATACTTATGTAGCCGCATAAAACATCTAGATCCAGTCAGATTGGGATGGACATAAAATATTCCTTTAGAGCAAACTGGTTCTTGACTTATGGGTTCCAAAGTGTGCATCAGTTGGGAAACAAGGTGGGAATGGGTTCCCTAGAAGTGAAAATATTTCAGGGGTTCTCCCATAGTAACCAAGTTTGGAATAACTAAAGTACGGTAACAAAAACATTATATGAGCTTACAGAGCCAGGGCAGAAAGCTCCAGCGTGCGGTAGACGTGCGCCTACCTGCTTATCCTGCAGCTGTCGGATGAGGTTTTGGGCGCTCTGCAGGTTCTCGGTGGCGGTATAGTATTGTTGTTTTACAAGAGCCAGCTCTCTTTTAATGGCGTAATTTTCTTCAGCTTCTTGAGCCCGTGTCACCTGACCCTGAATATGAAGAGCCAAGCAAAAAAATGATTTCTATCATCTAACCCCTGCCTTCTTGCTGCTACGGGTCCCAAGTGGTTATCCCTCTCTATTTGGGTGGGAGTCTACTATACTCTACAACATGAATTTGATACTGGGTGAAGAGCAGCACAGTTCTGATTTTTGGGTGTTATAAGAACCACTTCACATCACATTTTCGGACGCAGTTGGTGGTAACTGAGGGATAACTCTAAAAAGTTATCCTGACATTATCTGCGGTAGGTCAAGATTTTGTGTTCGGTATACAAAGTGTAAATCAATGGGAAATAGAGCAAACATAGTCCATATGTACCTGCTTGCCCTATCGATTGTTATGGCTCCACCCAGGTATACATTGGGGTACTTTTATCAAGGTATTGTGACAAATACTACCAATGGAAGCCAAAAAATGTCAAGTGAATGGAGTTAACATCTGAGTGCCAGAGATCTCCTACAGTTGTGGATTTATTCCCCACCTTGCAAAAAATATAACCCGATATATCACAGAGCTCAGCTCCTCTCCTCTATCATATAACCCTATATATCACAGAGCTCAGCTTCTCTCCCTCTATCATATAACCCTATATATCACAGAGCTCAGCTTCTCTCCTCTATCATATAACCCTATATATCACAGAGTTCAGCTTCTCTCCCTCTATCATATAACCCTATATATCACAGAGCTCAGCTCCTCTCCTCTATCATATAATCCTATATATCACAGAGCTCAGCTCCTCTCCTCTATCATATAACCCTATATATCACAGAGCTCAGCTTCTCTCCTCTATCATATAACCCTATATATCACAGAGCTCAGCTTCCACCTCTTCATATAACCCTATATATCACAGAGCTCAGCTCCTCTCCTCTATCATATAACCCTATATATCACAGAGCTCAGCTCCTCTCCTCTATCATATAACCCTATATATCACAGAGCTCAGCTCTCTTCCCTCTATCATATAACCCTATATATCACAGAGCTCAGCTCCTCTCCTCTGTCATATAACCCTATATATCACAGAGCTCAGCTTCTCTCCTCTGTAATATTAACCTATCACAGAGCTCAGCTCCTCTCCTCTATCATATAACCCAATATATCACAGAGCTCAGCTCTCTCCTCTATCATATAACCCTATATATCACAGAGCTCAGCTTCTCTCCTCTATCATATAACCCTATATATCACAGAGCTCAGCTCCTCTCCTCTGTCATATAACCCTATATATCACAGAGCTCAGCTCCTCTCCTCTATCATATAACCCTATATATCACAGAGCTCAGCTCCTCTCCTCTATCATATAACCCTATATATCACAGAGCTCAGCTCCTCTCCTCTATCATATAACCCTATATATCACAGAGCTCAGCATCTCTCCTCTATCATATAACCCTATATATCACAGAGCTCAGCTTCTCTCCTCTATCATATAACCCTATCATATCACAGAAGCACAGCTTCTCTCCCTATCAAATACCCATATAGTCACAGACTAAAGCTTCTCTCCTTTATCATATAACCCTCTATATCACCAGAGCTCAGCTTCTCTCCTCTATCATATAACCCTATATATCACAGTGCTCAGATTTCTCTCCCTCTATATATAACCCTATATATCACAGAGCTCAGCTCCTCTCCTCTATCATATAACCCTATATCACAGAGCTCAGCTCCTCTCCCTCTATCATATAACCCTATATATCACAGAGCTCAGCTTCTCTCCTCTATCATATAACCCTATATATCACAGAGCTCAGCTCCTCTCCTCTATCATATCCCGCTCTCAGATAAGGTAGCAAAAATAATCACCTGACAGGTTCCCTTAAAGGTGGCCATATATGTCAGTCTAATAAAGGCCAAAGCTGCTGATTTCGGCAGACCAGCTGACAGTCTATTGTGTATTAGGTTTTGGTAAGGACTCATTGAGTACATTGGAGAGAAAAAAGACTAGACATGTTGAATTTCACCATAATCATCCTTTTGTTCTCAGGAAAGGTGTCTGACAGCTACTTATCTCCCTCACCTCATTGGGATCACTAGTATGGGGTCATAGGGGGTGTTATTGAATAGCTGATGGCCGAACGAATATTAAAAGAGCATTGCCCCCTTTCCACTCTTTACCTCTACATCTTCTCATGCTCAATGTGATAGGAAAAATACAACAGGAAAAAGCAGCAACAATCCTGAAGACAAATAAGGCAAGGAGATAGGTGATCATACCTGGATGAGCCTGTCCGCTAACGCAGCACTCTCCTATGAGATAGTCCACAAAGACGAGGGGGACAGGACGAGAGAAGGAGACAGAGCCAGAGAAACAAAGACAGAGCAGGAGGGAGGGAGAGAAAGAAAAAGGTAACCACCACCGCACTACAAGAGGCAGGAAAGAATATGACAGGTTTGGTTCAAACCAATTCTTAAATGACATAACTCTATAGCAAGAAAATACCCAAGAAGGATGAAAAATGGCTGCCAAGGGCGTATGCTCGGTGTCCACCACTTCATGACCAACCACCGCTAAGGATGTGTATAGTTTGGTAGGATGCATGGGATAAGCCGGTCAGCATTGTTTGGGTTGTAGTAGGAGCATGAGAGCAAGGCAACCATCTTTAACCTCCCGCATAGGAAAGAAAGGAGTAGGACAAGATGGCCGTACTATAGATAAGGAGATGGGACATGGGAAGTCCAGAAGGTTCAAGCCTTACCTTTTCTAGAGTTTCAATGCGTTGCTTTAGAAGTCTGTTCTCCGTTCGTAATCTCTGTATAAATGGTTGGAAGAAAAGTCAGATACAAGAAATCTACTGCCCTACATAAAATAGTGGTGTCTAAGCCAAGACATCTACTGCCCTACATAGAATAGTGGTGTCTAAGCCAAGAAATCTACTGCCCTACATAGAATAGTGGTGTCTAAGCCAAGAAATCTACTGCCCTACATAGAATAGTGGTGTCTAAGCCAAGAAATCTACTGCCCTACATAGAATAGTGGTGTCTAAGCCAAGAAATCTACTGCCCTACATAGAATAGTAGTGTCTAATCCACGAAATCTATTGCCCTACATAGAATAGTGGTGTCTAAGCCAAGAAATCTACTGCCCTACATAAAGTAGTGGTGACTAAGCCAAGAAATCTACTGCCCTACATAGAATAGTGGTGTCTAATCCAAGAAATCTACTGCCCTACATAGAATAATGGTGACTAAGCCAAGAAATCTACTGCCCTACATAGAATAGTGGTGTCTAATCCAAGAAATCTACTGCCCTACATAGAATAGTAGTGTCTAATCCAAGAAATCTATTGCCCTACATAGAATAGTGGTGTCTAAGACAAGAAATCTACTGCCCTACATAGAATAGTGGTGTCTAAGCCAAGAAATCTACTGCCCTACATAGAATAGTGGTGTCTAAGCCAAGAAATCTACTGCCCTACATAGAATAGTAGTGTCTAAGCCAAGAAATCTACTGCCCTACATAAAGTAGTGGTGTCTAAGCCAAGAAATCTACTGCCCTACATAGAATAGTGGTGTCTAAGCCAAGAAATCTACTGCCCTACATAGAATAATGGTGTCTAAGCCAAGAAATCTACTGCTCTACATAGAATAGTAGTGTCTAAGCCAAGAAATCTATTGCCCTACATAGAATATTGGTGTCTAAGCCAAAAAATCTACGGCCCTACATAGAATACTGGTGTCTAAGCCAAGAAACCTACTGCCCTACATAGAATACTGGTGTCTAAGCCAAGAAATATACTGCCCTACATAGAATAGTGGTGTCTAAGCCAAGAAATATACTGCCCTACATAGAATAGTGGTGTCTAAGGGTATGTTGACACGGCCTATTTGGACGCTGATTTTTCAGCGCCCAAAACAGCATCAAAACCTTGCCTGAAACACGATTCCTCAGAAGAGGTTTTAGACGCCTTTCTCGGTGCATACTTGACGTGTTTTTGGATGTGGTTTTGGACGAGGTGTTCACCTATACAAATTAATAGTCAGACAAAAACTGAAAAAACGCGACAAAAATGCGCACAGAAATGCGCCTAAAAATGTACCGAGGTTTTGAAGCTCTTCATTGATTCTTATTGGGACTTTCAGTGCCGAAAACGCTTTAAGAATTGACATGACGCTTCTTTTTCAGCGCCCAAAACAGCTTCCAAAGGAGCGCCTAAAACACGCATAAAAACCTTGTAATGTGTGAACAACGCTGTTTTACATAGGAATCAATGAAAATGCACTAGCGGCGTTTTGGAGACTTTTTGATGCTGTTTTGTGAGCGAAAACGCTCCAAAAAACAGCGTCAAAATCAGCCGTGAGAACATTCCCTTATATTACTATATGCACAATGATGAGAGATCGGATGAGCTGGATACACAGCTCTGTCCCACATGCCCGTTAGCACAGCTTTACAGTAAAGCAGTCACATATGAAAATTCTTCAGGAAGTTCAGCACATACAGATTTTCACAGAATTTGGTTTTACTTACCTTTACCTACATGTTTAAAGCTAATCAGTGTGGTGAGAAAAAACCCTTTAAAGGAAGAACTCCATCTATTTAATTTCACCCATATAATGTACTCAACGTCTATGTGGTTCATCTTTCCTCCTTTTAGTCTTTTCCTTTGGTGTTTTAGTCCCTGAACTGTTCATCATGTGATGCAGACTGACTATACTTCAGCATCTGAAACACTCAGTTAACCCCTTTAAAGGGAACCTGTCACATAGGTTATGCCCCCCTTGCAGGGGACAGTACAAGCACTGTGTCCCTTATTCTTTAAGATGAAGCAGTTTTAGAGCATTTAACCCTCAAAACTTATTCATGAGCAGGTGTTAGCCCCACCCACCAAAGGCTAGCCCCGCCCATTTGGCAGATAATCACACGTTTCTACCTATTCAAAGTAATAGGTTTATCAGTTGAGGTGGGCGGGGGCTTAGCCTCAGGTGGGCGGAGTTTGAAAAAAACTGACTCTTTGTTTGACTCTTTTTCTGGCTGAAAACTGAGATTTGAGCATAAATACACGAAAACTGAAGCATTCTTACGAATAAGGGACACAGCGCTGGGAACAGCAGGTCTGACACTAGCTTGTGCTGCCCTCAGCAAGCGGTGCATAAACTATGTGACAGGTTCTCTTTAAGGGCCGAGCGCTTTTTTTGCTTGACACGTTTGTTTTCTCCTCCCGTCTTCCCAGAGACATAACTTTTTTTCTTTTTCCACCTACACAGTCATATGAGGGCTTTTATTTTGCGGGACAAGATGGACTTTCTAATGGTGTCATTCACCAAACCATAAAATATAGTGGGAAACCGCAAAAAACATTCTAAGTGGGCAAAATGTGAAAAAAATGGACTTGCGCCATGTTTGCGGGTTATTTCTTTTTACGCCTTGTTCTCTGTGTTCTGCAGGTTGATACGATTCCAGCAATACCGAATATGCAGGGTTGACGTTATTCTATAGTACAGTAAAAAAATCCAAACATTCTCTATTTTCAAACTTTGCGCCGCAGCGCCACTTTCTGCGACCAATAACTTTTTTGCACTTCAACCTACACATCTGAGTGATGCTGCATTTTCTGCGGGCTGAAGTGTACAATTTTTAGGGGACCTGTAATGACCAAAAAAGACACAATTTTGGCGCTTGGAATTTTTTTCCTTCTACGGTGTTCAGCGTGCGGGATACATGATATTATATTGTAATAGATCGGGCTTTTTTTTGGATGCGGCGATACTAAATATGTGTAACTTTTTTATAATTTTATTTTTTTATTTGAAAAATGGTAAAAAGAGGGTGATTTGAACTTTCAATATACATATATTTTTTATTTTACCTTTGAGTCCCCCTAGAGTGCTTCACCACTAGGGAACGCAATCGCTTATGCAGCTTAATGCATTGTACAAACAATGTAATAGGGTCTGCAAAGATGGCGGCTTTACTACTTCCTGCCCCACAAGGCTTCCAGCTGCCATGTAAACTGATCTGGGCCCCAGAAACGGTGCATGGCACCGTTTCTCCTTTACTTAGACGCCACAGAGTCTAAAGTTATGTTCACACAGTGTAATTGCGGGGCGTAATTACGCTCTGCAATTACGCCGGAGTTCGGGAGCTCGCGCGAGCTCCGCGGGGGGGGGGGCCCGGGAGTTGCCAGCCCCATAGATATTCATTACTAGCGGCGCGTATTCGCCTCTAGTAATTGACATGTCACTTATCTCCCCGCTCGTTGTATTGTGCGAGCGGGGAGAGGAGACGTAATCCATAGTTCTATGGATTACCGTAATGACTGGGACGTATTTCACGCCGTATTTAGCGCAGTACGGCACGAAATACAGGGTGAAATACATCCCAGTTTAAGCCGTGTGAACATGGCCCAATAGGTTCCACAGCACGGAATGGAGCCAGTGGGTGTCAGCTGCAATTAGCAGCCAGCACCCGCCGCCTCTGTAGCAGGAATCGCTGCACGATCCCACTACCTAGACACTTACTGACACTGGGACGCAAGTTTACGCCCAGTGTCGTTAAGGGGTTAAAAAAGACCTCTGGCCTCCCCTGACCTCTGTTTTATTATATATTGCGTTCCCTGTGAAATAACAATCCTGGAGCCTCTTCTCTTATATCTCTGTGTTGTGCTGTTCCTCAATCAATTCTCATAGAAATTCATTACCAATTTGTCAGCTGGGTGTTAACAATTGGTTGGTGGGGTGATTGGGTGTGCCCAGCATAATCTGATAGAATCAGTGTTTGCAGGGACATACCCCTCCTAAAACTGGAATGGTAACGCCCAGTTGACAGATTCAGGAATACATTTCTAGGGGGAAAAGGGAGAAACAGCACAACACAGAGATATAAGAGAAGAGGCTCCAGGATTGTTATTTCACAGGGAACCCATATTTACGAACTCACACCTGTCAGGAGATGTCACCGATCAGTATCCTCTTGTGCCTGTGACTTCCAGTAAACTACATGGTGACTTATCTTCTTGACGTGTTCCTCCCTTATCATCTTCTCCTTTATGTTCCTCCCAATCATTGCCCCGCTACTCAGTGTCAAGTATTTTTCCCATGACTCCACCCGCTTTTCCATCAAGGGCCGTGGGGAATCATGGGAGCTGTAGGATTCAAACCCCAACATTAATCCGCATTAGCACATAGAGGGAGCCACATCTGCTATGTCGATCAGGAGCAGATAAACAGACAAGGCGGCTTTAAGGGGTTTTCTTACCATGCAGTTTTACAGTCACAGCCAGCTTTTCATTTACTCTGGTCTCCTCAGGCTGTGGGTGGTTCTATAGCAGCGATTAGCATATTTAGCTACCCTATAAATAGCTGTGACATTGCAAAGACTTAAGTGCAAGAGTTTTAATCTTCAGTAAACAAAGCTTCAAGTGCTCTAAGAAGTGAAAAACATCTGCTTATTTGTTAACAAAAAGTTAATCTTGTTAGAGATAATTAGTCTGAGCGCTCCAGACCATGGTTACTCTACTTCCTGCTCTAATCTCATAGCAGAGTTATGGTCAGGTAACCATAGAAACCTGTGTGCACTCAGAGCAGATAAAATCTCTTATCTCCTGAGTAAAGTAAAATCAAAAGACCAATGGATTTAGAAAAAGCCTTCAATTACATGTCCCTATATGTTGAAGGCTAATCTTTGTAGGGAGAAAACCTCTTTAAGAACTAGCTAATCAACATTTAAATACAAAAGATGTACCCATATTAAGTAAAAGCAATAATAATTTATTAATGCTTACCCTAGAGTAACTTTAAGGGTATGTTCACATGGCGTATAGCGTATGTGGCGCAATACAACAGGCCAGCGTGTATAAAGTGCAGGGGAGGGAGGTGTCACCATTCACGTCAATCATCCCCGGCACTCAATACGTGTCGGGAAGAGAGACATAATTCTATGAAATGCCGTAATTGAGGGGCGCATTTCATGCACATTGAAGCGCAATTTTGTGCTGAAATGTGCACCGTACCTTTAAAAAAAAAAAAAACCCTTCCATTTTTTACATTTGTGCTGCAGCGCCATTTTCTGCGAGCAATAACTTTTTTGTGTGTCCTGACTGAGGACTTGGGTTTTTGCGGGCGGAAGTGTAGTTTTTATTGGTACCATTTTCAGATGCACGTGACGTGACTTCTTGCTCGCTTTTTATTCCAATTTTTGGGGATGTGAAATGACAAAAAAAACCCGCAATTGTGGAGTTTAGAATTGTTTCTCTTCTATGGTGTTCAGCGTACGGGCTAATGAGTTGTATTTTATTAAATCGAACTTTTACAGGTGGGGGGATACCAATTATGAGTAACTTTTTTATTTACCGTATATACTCGAGTATAAGCCGAGTTTTTCAGCACAAAAAAATGTGCTGAAAAATCTCCCCTCGTCTTATACTCGAGTCACTGTCGGCGATCGGGCGCTGCGATGGCCTGTGCGCCGACAGGGACGCTTCAGCTATATGCGGCTCCTCAGGGAGCGCATATAGCTGAATGCCGAGTACAGCGCACAGTGTCCGGGCGCTGCGGTGGTCCGGGCACTGTCCGCGATCCCTTCACCTATATGCGACTCCTCCGGAGCGCATATAAGTGAAGGGATACCACTGCGGGGCAGGGAGCGAGCTCTCCCTGCACCGCAGTGGTCTCCGGGCAGCCGCCGACTGGCGGCTGTCCTGAGGTCCCGGCACAGGCAGCGTGTGTCATCACGCTGCGTGCGCGGCCCGTTGACATCACCCGCCTGTGCCGAGAAGACCGAGGAGCGCGCGGGAGGCCGGACAGCGAGGATCCAGGTAAGTGATTGTTTTTTTATTTTTTTAAGCTGCCTACAGCTGCCTATACCTGCCTACAGCCGGCCCTATAGCTGCCCTATACCTGCCTACAGCTGCCTATACCTGCCCACAGCCGGCCCTATACCTGCCTATACCTGCCCACAGCCGGCCCTATACCTGCCTATACCTGCCTATAGCCGGCCCTATACCTGCCTACAGCTGCCTATACCTGCCCTATACCTGCCACAGCCGGCCCGATACCTGCCCACAGCCGGCCCTATACATGCCCACAGCTGCCTAGACCTGCCCTATACCTGCCTACAGCCTGCCCTATACCTGCCTACAGCCTGCCCTATACCTGCCTACAGCCGGCCCTATACCTGCCTATGGGGCCATATACCTGCCTATTACCTGCGTATGGGGCCATATACCTGCCTATAATCTGCTTATGGGGGACATATAACTGCCTATTACATGCCTATGGGGCCATATATGTGCCTTTTGGGACATATACCTGCATATAGGGCCATATATCTGCCTATAATTGCCTATGGGGGACATTAAACTGCCTATGTAATTTTATTGGTATCCATTTTTATTTTTAAAATTCACCAGTAGCCGCTGCGTTTTCCACCCTAGGCTTATACTCGAGTCAATAAGTTTTCCCGTTTTTTGAGGCAAAAGTAGGTGCCTCGGCTTATACTCGGGTCGGCTTATACTCGAGTATATACGGTAAATGGCAAAAGGGGGTGGGAGGGATTAAGTTTTAATATTTTTTATTTTTAAAACTTTTTTTTTTTCCAAACATGTTTTTATTGAAAGATTTTTGTATACAAAACATTTTGGTCCTTTCCCTTACATACATAGTCAGTACTGCGATATATGAAGATTATAAACATTCAAAAGAGGATTGTCTAACGTTTCTAAAAATACAGTTTGAACATTTCAGCGACTAAAGCAGTAACACTTTTAAAACTACTTGATACGGTCTGGGGAAAGGATGTGGGTGGGGTGTATGCTAATGGTTAAGTTGACCAATTGGGGTGGCCCAGTATCAGCATATATGTACTCTCTGTTAGGGCTTGTTCACACGACGTTTTGGATCAGTTTTTTGGATCCGTTTTTTACCAGAAGGAAACTGTATCCAAAAAACGTATCCCAAAACGCAGCAGCTGATGCTTTTTTGGACGCGCTTTGCATGCGTTTTTGGATGCGTTTTTCGGATCCGTTTTTCAATGCCTTTTCTTTCAAATCAATTATCTATTAATTTAACCTATTCCATGACCAAATATATCCTTATGATAATTATTAACTTACAATTAATGATTTAACCTAACCCTAACCCTACCTAATAAATAATTATTATGAACTGTTAATTAACAATTATGACTAATAAAGAAATTAATAATGATAATTATTAATTGATAATTATTAATAGTTAAGTATTAGGCATCAATAATTAGTTAATAATAAATAATCATTATTTATTAATAGTTATTAATTATTAGTTATTAAGTATTAATAATTAATGATTAATCACAAATGATACCATCTACAGAGATTGTAGTTTGAAAAGGTAGAATCTCTAATGTAATACACTAAATCTGTCTCATTTGATGTAGAGGCTCTGTTTCAACTTTAGTAACCTATTGTGGAAAGGTGTAATGTAAGAGAACATCCAATAGATGGCGCTTCCATTATTTTACATGTGTTTAAACCTATAACTCACTTTTTAATATGCTTTTAATTAAACAAAAGCAGTTTTTTAGTATAGAATTATTAAAAACTTCTATAATTTCTATAAACACATTATATACTAAAAAACTGCTTTGGTTTCATTCAAAAGATATTGAAAAGTGAGCTATAGGTTTAAACACATAAACTAATGGAAGCGCCATCTGTTGGATGTTCTCTTACATTACACCATTCCACAATAGGTTACTAAAGTTGAAACAGAGCTTCTACATCAAATGAGACCTCACCTCTAGCGGCCGATTTAGTGTATCACACGACAAATTTAAAACCAATGTGTTTTTCGGATGCGCTTTTGGTATCCAAAACGTACCCAATTGTATGTTGCGTTTTTGGATCCATTTTTCAGGCTCCAAAAGCGCACTCCATTGTTTCTATGGGGATTTCACTTGCGTAGAACGCAAGTAGAAATGACATGTCAATTCTTAAAACGGATCCGAAAAACGCATTGAAAAGAAGTAAAAGCGCAGCAGTGATCACTCAACTGAACGGAGATGTGTGTTTTACATTGAAACCAATGTAAATCACACTGCACATTGTTAGATACGTTTTTTGGATCCGTTTTGGGTCCGAAAAACGGATTTGAAAAACGTTGTGTGAACAAGCCCTTATGAGGTGCGAGTCTCCTGCCACTGTATAGGCAGTCTAAATGGTGAAAATTTTTTCTTTTTTTAATCTTTACACTGGTACTTGTATTCCCATAGGGTACTTGACCATTAGGGGACGCGGTCAGTTATACACCCTCCCTTCTGCATTATATAGATAAGAAGGGTGTACCAAGATGGCGGTTCTATTATTTCCAGGAAGTAATAGAAGCACTAACAAGGTGGCTACGGAAGCCTTCATTAGGCTTCCAGCTGCCATGGTAACGTCTCCGTACCCAGCAATCTCATTGAGGGGGTGAGGGGTGAAAAGAGAGGGGAATGGTGCACAATGGTTAAACAGCTGGGATTGAAGCGGGTTCCAATTCCTGCTTTTAGCAGCCGGTGTCAGCTGTAATTAAGGGCCGGCACCCGCCGTCTATGAAGCGGACTCAGCAGATGAGCTCGCTCCTTAGTTCCTTACTGGCCTGATGACGTTTCCATATGCCATGTCAGTAAGAGGTTTTAACCCTTCTTGAACACAATAGTTATTAGAATTCCTACTTGATTTCTACACTTGTTTGACTTAATCAAGAAACATTGTACAATTTTCCCAAGAACATGAATCATTAATTGAAATGTCTGTAGAGTCCCAAATGATTTTGCTTTATCAGCTCAAGCTAGAATTTAGAGAAACAAAGTAACTGCACAGATTGCCTAACAACTCCCAATTCCCTCCCCAAATAAACAAGCGATCTGCTGTAGCTCCAGAAGCTGAAACCTCTGGCGATCAGTTGTTCTTACTTGGAAAACTACAAATATTTCCTGCAGCGGCCACTACAGGAGAAATGTGGCATTACATATTTGTTATAGCTCTCCACTCCCATGTGACATCTATATGCCCTAAAAGGGCACATGGGCAGAGGTTGATGACCCTTTACCTTTTTTTTGTTCAGTTCTGCTATATAAAGACATAGCGCGATATGCATGAACGTTGGCGATGACAGGTCAGTTCTAAATTGCTTTAAGGCCGTGCAGAATGTGTCAGAATGTATGAAGCCGTTCTTCTGCAGGTCATACATACAGGGCAGTGTAGAGCCAATACCACAAGTCTACAAAAGTTAATTAGGCTGTGCACATCTAAAATATATTTTGAAAAACGTAAGCATAGGTGCACACTGAAAAGGCAATAGCATACATCTAACACAAATATCAGTGGCACACTAAAAAACTAATTGAAACATCAAGGTATATAGGAATATTGGAAATGCGTTACTGCTAAGGAAAATATGAAAAACCTGGGACTCTTAGTTTACCACAAGTCTGGCTCAGGCACCACCTTTACCCTGGTCTGTTCTTCTGCAGGTCATACATACAGGGCAGTGTAGGGTCAATACCACAAGTCTGGCTCAGGCACCACCTTTACCCTGGTCTGGCTGTTCTTCTGCAGGTCATACATACAGGGTAGTATAGAGCCAATACCACAAGTCGGGCTCAGGCACCACCTTTTCCCTGGTCTGGCTGTTCTTCTGCAGGTCATACATACAGGGCAGTGTAGAGCCAATACCACAAGTCTGGCTCAGGCACCACCTTTACCCTGGTCTGGCTGTTCTTCTGCAGGTCATACATACAGGGCAGTGTAGAGCCAATACCACGAGTCTGGCTCAGGCACCACCTTTACCCTGGTCTGGCTGTTCTTCTGCAGGTCATACATACAGACACAGTGTAGAGCCAATACCACAAGTCTGGCTCAGGCACCACCTTACCCTGGTCTGTTCTTCTGCAGGTCATACATACAGGGCAGTGTGAGCCAACACCACAAGTCTGGCTCAGGCACCACCTTTACCCTGGTCTCTTCTTCTGCAGGTCACACATACAGGGCAGTGTAGAGCCAACACCACAAGTCTGGCTCAGGCACCACCTTTACCCTGGTCTGGCTGTTCTTCTGCAGGTCATACATACAGGGCAGTGTAGAGCCGATACCACAAGTCTGGCTCAGGCACCACCTTTACCCTGGTGTGGCTGTCTTTCTGCAGGTCATACATACAGGGCAGAGTAGATCCCATTCCACAAGTCTGGATCAGGCACCACCTTTATCCTGGTCTGGCTGTTTCTATGCAGGTCATACATCCAGGGCAGTGTAGAGCCAATACCACAAGTCTGGCTCAGGCACCACCTTTACCCTGGTCTGGCTGTTCTTCTGCAGGTCATACATACAGAACAGTGTAGAGCCAATACCACAAGTCTGGCTCAGGCACCACCTTTACCCTGGTCTGGCTGTTCTAACTGTTCTGTGCCTAGATTTGGTCTCAAAGAATCAAAAATTTGTCTAATTCTATAAATGTGGTGCGGCGCTCCCAGAACACCCCTAATCTTTGTTGCACTAAAAACTGTGTTTGGTGCATTACAAGGGGACTTACCGCGCCAAAGTTTGGAGTGCACCTGTTCATGCATTCTTTTTGGCTTAAAGTACAGCAGAAAACTGGTGCATCCCCATTCATAAATGTCGCCCAAACTTGTCAGACATCATTTATACTGCTCACCTTGATTTCAATTTGCTCTTCCATTTCTTTGCTTTTAATGGCAGCGTATTCTTTCTCCAATCTAAAGGGGAAACCAACAAAATGTCTCAACGTGTAAGTAATACAGTAAACCTTGTGAACAGTGGAGAGGGTCTTCGTACCGTTTCATCCTCTTCGGGTTGTACTTGACCTGGTACGCCTTATGGATGAGCTTATCGGGGCAGCTGTCAAACTGATGCGGGATCACCTTCTGAAAGTACTGAGAAACCAACACAAAGCATATTACTAACCCACAGTCTCCGAAATAGGACTGTCATCAGACCAGACCCCCTCCATCTGTAGCCAAGACCTTAGCTGTGGTATGCATTTAGTACTCAGCGCACAGAAATCATTTACATACATATTTATATATATTATATATTTGCTACTAATTTTTCTTATTAACTATATCTGTTATGTACACATTTCCTTTATGTAACCCCCTCTTATCCTTTAAAGGGGTTGTCCAGCAGAGAAAAATGAAAGGGGTATTCCAATCTCATTGAAAAGCTTTAAAACACGTATGTAAAAATTATTACCAAATACATTGCTGTTCTGATTTTGCTTCTTTTCAGTTAGAACCGTTCATATTTCCTGCTTGTTTACAGAAGGTTGCTTATCTTAACAACCACTTCTCTGTTCTTGCAGCCCTGTCTAGGATGGCGACATCACTCCCTGTTGTGTCTTAGCAGCAGCACAGGAGTTTGTTTATGCTTCCTCCTGACATACTTTAATCCTTTAGAGTTCTGTGGCCTTGTGCCCCTCGATCACCAATGTCCCTCGAACAGGTTCAGCTAGGAATAGCAGAGCTGAAATGTCAGTCACTGCTGTAGAACCACCCACTGCCTGAACAGGAAGTGGGAGCTGGAAGCTGTGAAGAGCAGACTCTTAGAAAAGGCATGGTGAGAACACCCCTTTAATCTTAAGTGGGGCCAAGGTAGGGAAAGCAAACAAATAAATGTATACTTCCCTACCTGTACTCCATGACTACTGCTCCAGAGCTTCCTGGGGATCTGCTCCTCTTCACTTTCAGGCTCCTGCACATACACAAGAGGCTCGCTCTCCACTGGAAACGAATGGAGCATGAGCCTCTCCTGTATATTGGAACGGGAACCCGGAGGTGAAGACGACTGGTATTCGGGAAGCTCTGGCGCTGGAGTGACGGTTTATAGATAGGCCTCATGTGAGATGTTTTCTTCCTGTTAGACAACCCCTGTAAGGATGCGGCTGAGTTTGATACTTAATGAAGCAGCTAGCTTTTTACATTTTTGCATCACCACATTTTGAAAGCCATAACAAGTTGTCGAGTCAGATTGTTATGACTACCAGTTAATATCCAGAGTAACCGCTGTGTGCATTACAGGCAGCAGCTAGATGGGCTGTGAGGGACTCGACAAGGTCTAGGTAGGTTGTCGCAGGTATCTGGATCAAGGCTGACCACAGCTACTGGAGGCTCCATAGAGCTAACACCATGTCCAGGTGCTCCCACAGATGCTCATTTAGGTTCTCGCCTGACTTACCAACATCCATCCACATGATGAAGCAGAAAACGTGACACATCAGAGAAGGTGACCCTTTGCGAATGACGATACTGCCATGAAAATCAAAGCCTGTTGGTGCAACTTGGTTAGCAGAGGTGCAGTGACATCCGTCTGCTCAGGGGCCCCATACACAGTAGGGTTAGCAGAGGTTCAGTGACATCCGTCTGCTCCGGGGCCCCATACAGAGTAGGGTTAGCAGAGGTGCAGTGACATCCGTCTGCTCCGGGCCCCATACACAGTTGGGTTAGCAGAGGTGCAGTGACATCCGTCTGCTCTGGGGCCCCATACACAGTAGGGTTAGCAAAGGTGCAGTGACATCCGTCTGCTCTGGCCCCCCATACACAGTAGGCTTAGCAGAGGTGCAGTGACATCCGTCTGCTCTGGGCCCCCATACACAGTAGGGTTAGCAGAGGTGTAATAACATCCGTCTGCTCCGGGCTCCATACACAGAAGGGTTAGCAGAGGTGCAGTGACATACGCTGCTCTGGGGCCCCATACACAGTAGTGTTAGCAGAGGTGCAGTGACATCCGTCTGCTCTGGGGCCCCATAAACAGTAGGATTAGCAGAGGTGCAGTGACATCCGTCTGCTCCGAGGCCCCATATGCAGTAGGGTTAGCAGAGGTGCAGTGACATCAGTCTGCTCTGGCCCCCCCATACACAGTAGTGTTAGAAGAGGTGCAGTGACATCCGTCTGCTCGGGGCCCCATACACAGTAGGGTTAGCAGAGGTACAGTGACATCCGTCTGCTCCGGGGCCCCATACACAGTAGGGTTAGCAGAGGTGCAGTGACATCCGTCTGCTCCAGGCCCTCTTACACAGTAGGGTTAGCAGAGGTGCAGTGACATTCGTCTGCTCCGGGGCCCGATACACAGTAGGGTTAGCAGAGGTGCAGTGACATCCGTCTGCTCCGGGGCCCCATAACAGTAGGGTAGCAGAGGTGCAGTGACATCCGTCTCTGGTCCGGCCCATACACAGTAGGGTTAGCAGCGGTGCAGTGACATCCGTCTGCTCCAGGGCTCCATAGACAGTAGGGTTAGCAGAGGTGCAGTGATATCCGTCTGCTCCAGGGCTCCATACACAGTAGGGTTAGCAGAGGTGCAGTGACATCCACCTGCTCCGGGGCCCCATACACAGTAGGGTTAGCAGAGGTGCACTGACACTGTATTGAGAACATTCACTGAAACTTCCTTTTTTGAAGGCATCTGCTCATAAACTGGGCACAGCATTACAACCATGGACCGGTTAGAGCTGACCATGCTCCTCTACCTAAGCACCCGTAACTTCAGGTAGCTTTGCTTACTGAAGAATATTGAAATAGTGACTGATCACCTCCCATAACAGCGGTCAACTCCTTACCTGAGACATCCCTTCCATGTCAAGCTGCATCAGTTCAGTCTGATTGACGGTCAGCAAAGCCATCCCTACTCGGAAGATAACCTCCAGTCCCTGTAAGGTGACACCACAGCTCAGACATCATGGCTGAAGACTGGACCGCTACAAAGACAGCCGCCCCGGCCACCACTCACCTCGTAAATGAAGATGTCAAACACACGAGTGGCTATGGGCAGCGGGAACGTTGTGAGGAAGAGGGTCAAAAACCAGGACGAGGCGTACATCGACGTGTGGAAGCAGTGCGAGCGGAAGTGGAGGTTCAACTCTGGGAGCTGGTCCTGCAAAAAGAGGGGGGAGAAAAGATACTGGGCCTTATGTATGAAAACGGTCTAACAGTACCACTGTCCTTGTTGCCCATAGCAACCAAAGCTCAAATTTGGATTTTTCCAGAGCGCTATATGAAATGAAAGCAAAGAGGAGATTGGTTGCTGTGGGCTCTACAGTTTTCATACATAAGGCCCATTGAGCATTTATGCTATAACCCATCCCTTTCTCAAACATTGCTGAATATGGCATCTTAGAGACGGCAGCTTCTATGCTCATGTGTCCCCATAACAACACTCACTACATCAATGAGCACTCTAAGGCCATGTTCACACGGCTTAAACCAGGACGTATTTCAGTCCGTAATTACGTGCCGTACCGCGCAAATTACGGCTGGAAAACGTCCCGGTCATTACGGTAATCCACAGCTCTCATAGAGAACTATGGATTACGTCTCCTCTCCCTGCTCGGCGAATCCGCCGCGGGGGGAGATAAGGGACATGTGAATTACCAGCGGCGTATACGGGTAATGAATGTCTATGGGCCGGCGAGGGGCAGGCCCCCCCGCACCCGCTCCGCCTAAGGCTATGTTCACACGGCGTAATTGCAGGGTGTACAGTACGCCCTGCAATTACGCCGAGTGTTCGGGAGTCGCCGGCCCCATAGACATTCACCTATCTCCCCTCTCGTACAAGAGGAGGCGTAATCCATAGTTCTCTATGAGAACTGTGGATTACCGTAATTTCGCCATGCATCTCGCTCGTATTAGATCGCAAATACGACGCGAAATGCGCGCCGAAATTTGACCATGTGAACATACCCCAACAGGCTTTAGAGGGTTTTTCTCACATTGATTCGCTTTTAGCATGTAGGGAAAGGGAAATGAATACCATTATCAAATACATTGCGGTTTTGATTTTCCTTTGGTCAGAAGATAAAAAAGATTTTATTTCCTCTTAGGGGGTTTTCACATGGCGTAACTGTGCTGCAATGCGCCCAAACTACTCCCCGCAACTATGGTAAAATCACAGCACTCATTGAGTGCTATGATCTTGCAGCTTATTCCGCGGTGTGGAGAAAGAAGTGGTATGTCGCCAAGGAAAGGTGGGGTGAATGTGGGGCAGAGCGCTTAGAAGTATATGCAAGTACTTCTAACAGCAGGTGTATAGCGGCCTGGCCTTAGATCACAAGTTTCTCTGCTTACCGACCACCTCTCTCTCCTATGTCTTATCAGTCAGTCAGCTCTGACCATAGTAAGTCACTCCCTGCAGTATCTTATCTCTATCAACTGAGTTTGTTTACCTAACTAGATGAGAAGCTTTTACTCTTTAGAGCTCTGCAGCTTGATGTACTAGACTTTATAAATCTCCTACAGTCATGTCACTGTAACAGCTAGGAACAGCATAGCTGATATGGCATTTGTTGCTATAGAACCACCCACAGCCTGACTGGGGAAAGGTGGAGTGAATGAGGCCGGAGTGATTAGAAGTATATGCAGGCCAACACATACTTCTAACAGCAGGTGTATAGCGGCGCGCACAGTAGGCGCCGCTGCACGCCGTGTGAACCTGGAATTAGAGCAAACATTTCTCTGCTTACCAACCACCTCTCTCTCCTCTGTCTTATCCAGGCATCCTCAAACTGCGGCCCTCCAGCTGTTGGGAAACTACAACTCCCATCATGGATTTATATAATGTATAACTGTGGGCATGATGGGAGTTGTAGTTTCCCAACAGCTGGAGGGCCGCAGTTTGAGGATGCTTGGTCTTATCAGTCAGTCAGCTCTGACCATAGTGAGTCACTCCCTGCAGTGTCTTATCTCTATCAAAGGAGCTTGTTTACCCAACTAGATGAGAACTTTTCACTCTTTAGAGCTCTGTAGCTTTATGTAATAGACTTTATAAATCTCCTGCAGTCATGTCACTGTAACAGGACTAGCTAGGAACAACCGAGCTAATACATGAATTGCTGCTATAGAACCATCCACAGCTTGACCAGAAAGTGTGAGTCTCAAGCTGCCTGTGGCTCTGCATAGTTAGAAAAACCCATTTAATAGCAGTAAGTATCGGTATATACAGTCCTCAACATTGAAACAGCAACACCGACAAGAAGGTTCAACCATGAGGTTATGCAAAAAAAGAATGTCCCCAGTGTCGCTAAGATCTAAAAATGATCACACTTTCCGAGCCACTGTGGGGCCTTTTATTTTTAGGGTGGAGGAATCAGGTTGACAGGAAGGTTTTTTTAGTGGAGGATTGTGTGATGCCTCCTGTTCATTGATGGGCCAGGTAACGACTCTTGTCACAAACTGAGAGGAACAGAACAGAACCTTTGAACTAGGAGACTCTGGTCGATCACTCCAGCAGACGCCTTGGCCGGGATGTCAGCGCTGTTCACCATCGCGTGTCCAAGTGGTTGGGAGAACAACAAGAAACCGTAAGGATAGCAAGAGGTGCATGGGGCGAATCTCTGCACGGATGGATCATCTGGTTGGAAGAATGGCGCGTAGTGATCTATTTTGTACTGCAAGGGAAACTGGAGGTCACATCCCAAGCCTAGGGCGGCAAACACTATATTGGCCTACAAGCCAGATGTCAAGCTCCAGGTGATCCACTGACCCCAGGCCACCGCTCTCAAAGGCTATGATGGTGCACAGCAAGATTTCAATGGAGGCTTGAATTGAGGTCTATCCTCTTCAGCGATGAACCCCACTTGGGTCCTGGATGAAATCATAGCCGGTGATTGGTCTGGAGACTATAAGGGCAACACCACAAAGAGGTTTCTACAAGGAAAGGGCCCACTGCTCCTGGGATTATGGAGCGGGGTGACATGAAATAGGTGACTCCTTTGGTCTGCTCTTCAGGTATCATCAGCTCAGCCTTGTTTTGGTCCTGGAACCAGTGGTACGGCCATTTCTCCAAAATGTCCTAGGCGTCACTTTTCAACAGGACAACAGAAGTTACAACTGACAGCAGTTTGGTGGTATAAATTTGCTACCACAGCCTGCAGCATCTCCAGACTTGTGTCCCATCCAGCAACATCTGGGATATCACTGGTCGGCATTTGCAAAGCAGCTGCCAGGAGCCAATCTTGATGATCTGCCCAAGTGCATTCAGTGCGTCATCACTTTCCTCAGACAACTATTAATAACCTCATTGATAGCTGCCAAAGCAGGAAAATGCGTGGATTTTTGTGGTGCTCCTACTCGAATAAAGTCGTGAAGTTTAAAAAATTAAAACAAAATATTCAAAACATTTGCATATCATTAAAAAGGTTTTCTCACTATAATGATTAGTTTTAACATGTAGGGGCAGGTGATTGAAGTCTTTTTCTAAATACTCTGCTTTGTTGATTTTTCTTTGGTCAAGAGATAAAGAAGATTTTATCTCCTTTATAGCACACAAGTTTCGGGTTAAGACCATCTCTATCCCCACCTCTCCCAGCTCTCTCTTATTTCTCATTGCTCAAAGTTACTGTCACTCATTCACACTAACCATGGCGAGTCACTTCCTGCAGAGTTTTATGTCTAGTAACAGACTTTGAAAGCTTCTCAATTGGCTAAGTAAACACTCTTTAGAGCCCTGCAGCCTAAGAACTACAGCTTTATAAATCTCTTGTACTCATGTCAGTGTAACGAGAAAACCTAGGAACAGCAGAGCTGAGGTGTCAATCACTGCTATAGACCCATTCATAGGAATGTGTGATTCTGAAGCTGCCTGTGAAACTGAAACATGTCTATCCATCCTGTGATTTCCAGAATTCCACTTCTTGATGTTGCAATTTTAATCCTGAGGAGTGATATTTAACACAGACCACTGACTTGGGCAATGTTCACACGGCTTATTGCCGACGTAATTGCAGGGACGGATTTCGCCCCGCAATTACGCCGGCTGCCGTGTAGCGAGGGCGGGGGGGCCGGCAGCTCGCCGGCCCCATAGACGTTCATTATTCACGGCGCGTACACGCCGTAAATAATGTGCATGTCACTTTCTCCCCGCCCGGCGGATTCGCCGAGCAGAAAAAGGAGACGTAATCCATAGTTCTCTGTGAGAACTGTGGATTACTGTAATGCCTGGGACTGATTTCAGCCATATTGGAGCGCAAATACGGCGTACAATACGGCTGAAATCAGACCCAGAATAAGCCGTGTGAACGAGCCCTTAGATAGGGATTTGGATCTAAAGTATTTCTCTAAGGCAGTACAGAACATAGGAGAGGAACTGCTGTCATGGGTACACAGGAGCCAAGAACCTAAAATTATGGGGGCTATAACACAAACCTACAGTAGCAAACCCATCTACTAAACCGTATCAAGATCAGAAATTGGTGAGGTGCACCATGTACCTGTAACATATATTCCAGCTGGTAGATACATAAGCCAAGCTCAGCCATACTGGGCTTAAAGAGCTCTCGTAACCGGTACTCCTGCATCAGCCGGACAAACACACAGAAGGCTTCTTCCTCTGGCATCTACAGGGTACAGAGCAATGGAGATATAAGACATTACATTCTAAATCGGAGTGTATCGATGTAACCTGGACACACAGCGACTCACCTGCATAAGAAGAAGGCCCACAATGAAAGCGCTGCCCTGACAGTAGCCCACCTCTCGATCTATCAGCGAGTATGCCTGGTGAAGACAAAGCTATATCTAGTAAAAGCTCTCCATGGTACTCCAGCACCAATGTTCTGCTAAATCACCGACATTTCCTGCTCTGATGACGACATGCACATTCAGACCCAATGCAACAGCATCGAGCGGGTTGGAAAAGTAAAAAAAACCTTCCTTATTCCTCCACAAATAACGGCCAAACACTCATGTGACGTTTCGACCCAATGGGTCTTTATGCTGGATAAAAACCCAGTGGGTTCGAAACGTCGCATGAATTTTTCCAACCCGCTGGATGCTGTTTCAATGTGCATAGGATCTGTATGTACCCCTTGGATTTGGGGGTTTAAGGTGACGCATCTCTTATAAGAAGGTTGTGCTGCTGGTCCCTACTGCTATTTGACATGTACAAAGAAATGGCCTCAGCAGTGCCATGCCAGGACCACTGCTGAAGTGTGGAGGTCTGAACAGGCCCCATGAGAGGTAATGTTAGTGTAGGTTCCCACCTGTCTTGAGGTCCCCTTGCTGATTGGGAGGTGGACTTAAAGGGAATATGTCGCCAATTTTTATTTTTTTTTTACTTATTAAATCAAGACCCTGAACCATACTCTTTTCCTCTCAGCCGTTTTTATTCCCTGATTGTAGATTTCTCTATTCGGCCATCTATATAGGATTGTGGGGAAGACATTCTTGCTTGCACTGCTTTAACAGCAGTCAGATAGATACTTTACAGCAGCTTCATGCACATAGGATTCTTAAGACAGTTTCGTTCCTATAGACTTGTATAGGAGAGTTTTCACTGTGAAGGGAGGGGAGAGGGGGAGCTGTGACATCTCCTCTTGTGACTGGTGGATTCTGTGTTATCTGTACAAAAATGGTGTCTCCTTTCAGTTTGACCCTGCTTTTACTGATAATGAGAGACACTGCTGAAAAGCTCTCTAAACAGAACAGGATGTGTCAGACTATTATTAGGCCTAGTGGCCAAAGTGAAAACTACAGGACTTAAGAATTATTAAAAAAATACTGAAATGTATCTGAAAAAAAAAAAAAAAAAACCCTAACCAAAATTCCCAAAAAATGTGTTTAACATAAAAATGTGAGTTAAACAACAAGTCATTTTTTGATGACACATTCCCTTTAAAGGGGTTGTATCATTTCATTGAATGGTCTTCAGAATAAGGGGACAGTGAATACAAGCAACTTTGCAACTGGAGGTCATTAGCAGAGCTGTCTTGTTCTCACAGTAATCCTTATCTTCTGTTTCTGTAAACAAAATTCTCCAGTGCTGGTCGGAAAGTCGGATCCTTCCTCCTGCATTTCATTAGCTGTAATAATTTACATTCTGTTCAGCCCCCCTGGACAGCTGTATTCACCGAGCTTGCATTCCTGCCTCTCACTCAGAATTAGGGGCCGTGCACAATTTCACTCTATACAGCTACCTGCCTCCTCACTGACACTGCAGCTGTCTCTATAATCAGAAAACAGGAGAATTGTGCCCGGTGCCTTAATTTTGCAAACGGCCTTTGCGTTTTAAAGGGGGAAAAACCGGGAAAATTTTAATTTTGAAAAAAAAATTTCACCATACAGCTAATGTTTCCACTGACACTGCAGCTGCTCTATAATCAAAAAACACTTTTTTGTGCCACATCCTTAATCTCCTGCTTGTTGGTGCTTTTTTAAACATGAAGGGAGACGGACTGTGCTGGTTTAACTGAAAACAACGTCCAGCTGTGAGAGATCTTTGATTCAGGAAGACTGTTTGATAAATGCAGGTATGTAAACACTCTTACAAAAAATAAGACTGCATAGGAAGGACAGTGACATGTGGAGGGGGGAACCCCCAATGGAGCAGAAAACAGTTAAGGGGGGGGGGATGATTCATCCTTTTTCAGTTAAAAAAACGCCCAGCGGGGGGGGAAGAAACGCCCGAATTTCAAAATTGAGGTAAAAGCTTAAAAAAACCCGAACTGATAAGCGATACACCCCCTTTTAAACAGTTTTGTAAAAAAGAACTAAAAAAAATTTTTTATGAATCAATAGCAAAAAGTTTTTTTCCAAAAAATTCCCTTTTGATAGTTTTTTTTATTTAAATAATGCTGCTGATTTGAAAATGTGTATTATTTTTGCGCAACACCCTGTGACCTTTTTAAATTTTTTTTCAAAAAATTTTCTTTGGGATGCGCAAGCCAAATTTTTGTTTTTCTAACTGTTTGATGGGGGGGGGGGGGGGTGGGGTGGGGGTGGTATGGCTGCCCATTGTTGGTTTTTCGCACCCACCCACCTTAAAGGTTTTTAAATTTTTGCAAGTACCTTGACGGGAGCCCCACTCCCAAAAATTGTGGAGTCTAAACTCCCCCAAGAGAGGTAAATTAGTGTAGGTTTTTCCCACTTGTTTTGGGGGTCCCCTTGCGTTTGGGAGGTGGACTTAAAAACTTTGATCAAAATGTTTAACAAAACCTCCAAATTTTTTCAGTATTCTAAGTAGCAGAAAACTTTTTCCAAAAAAAACCTATTCCTTTGATAGTTTTTTAGTTAATAGTTGCTATGATATTGGAGTTTTTAAAACTGCTGAAGTCATCTTTGGGTGCAGGGATGAATGGCATGACAACATGGGAGGACACTAAACAAAGACCAGTAGGGACCACCGAAGCATTGGTGCTACAGCACCGGGAGATCTTGCAGATTAGTAAGAGTATGTTCACTCAGGGAGGGTTGCGTGGGGAATTTTTGGGACACAATTTGGGTTTCACATTCTGCCCCCATTCCAGGTTTCTGAACGCCATTTCCCCCGCGTGACAACCGACCCTGTCATGTGACCTCTAAGGCCGGGATGGGCCACGGTCTGAGGTTATAAACTGACATCACTGTTGGGGGACCTGGAGCTTCAGAAGCAGGAGGTGAGTACCTGTTTTTAATTTATTTAAAATTTTTTTTTCTGGGTTTTGGTCATTTAAAAGGTTCGAAAATATAAAAAACCCTTTAATTTTAAATTTTTGAGTTTTTTTAAAGGGTCATTATACGGGGCTGGTTTGCAGCAAATTTTTTAAGCGGTTTTAGTATTAGAATCTGAGAAAAACAACTGAACCAGTGCCCATAGCCCCAATGAAAATCCGGTGTCTTTAAACCTCGATTTTCTGAAATGGGTTTTAAATTTTTTTAAAAACTTAAACATGTTTTTTGATCCGACGGAAAAAGGCAAGTTATAGTAATGTTCTATGTGAACTGAAATCCGACCTAAAAACTTAAAACATGTTCTATAATCCGGTTGTAAACGGAAAATTATAGTACTGTTCTATGTGGGCCAGCAAAAACCTGATTCTTAAACAAAATATATGTTATGTGCAAAAATAATTTTTTCTGATGCAAAACGGAAGATTATAGAACTGTTCTTTGTGGGCCGAAATACGACCTAAAAACATGTTCTATAATCCGGTTGTAAACGGAAGATTATAGTACTGTTCTATGTTGGCTGAATTCCGACCAAAAAACGTAGAACATGTTCTATAATCCAGTGGAAAACGGCAGATTATAGGACTGTTCTATGTGGGCCGGCAAAAACCATAACAAAAATGAGGAGAAAAACGATTGTAAAATTAGAATCCGACCAGTATTTTGTCCTCCACCAAGTGGACGAAGACTAAGGGAACATCCCGGTGACGAGTGAAATCTACTCGTCGGATCCTACCGTTGGAAACCAAGTTAGATCACATGGTTTTTATTGAGTATTTCATATGTATTTACATAAGGTTTTTCCATGGTCAGAAAACAAGTCCCATTCATCTCTATTGTTCTTTGGACACTTTTTTCATTAGTATTTTCTCCATTTACCTAAATAGTAAATTATACACACAAAATCCGACGAATGAATTAACATGTCCTAAGTTTTTTTTTTTACTTACGCGTTGTATAAATTGCAATGCGTACTTTCTATTGAAGACCATGGGGATGACCTACTTTCCGTTTTAGATGAGTATTTCATGTCGGAATCTGTGCGGATTCTGACATCAAATACTCATCGTGTGGACAGAGCCTGACAGAGGTATGTTCACACGTGGTATCTGCGCTCTAATACGGGCGAGATGCGCGCCGAAATTACGGTAATCCATGGCTCTCATAGAGAACTATGGATTACGCCTCCTCTGCCCGCTCGTAAAATGCGATCGGATTGTACGTGCGGGGAGAGAAGTGACATGTCAATTACGGCGAATACGCGCCGCGAGAGATGACTGTCAATGGGGCCGGCGAGCTGCCGGCCCCCCGCATCGCGGGAGTATGCGCTGTTCAGCGCGAGCTCCCGAAGCACACGATGTACTGCGGCGTGTACAGTACGCCATGTGAACATAGCCTAACACTGAATAGCAGGATTTCATAGAAACACAGAATATTAACAGCAGAAGAAGACCACATGGTCCACCCATTTCTGATACCACCTCTAAGCTGCTGACATGGTAACGCTGCAGGTTTCTACCCATTCTGGAAAATTCCTGTTCCCCCATAAATATTTTTTCCCCCCTCCCTTTTACCTTCATGACATTGAACAGCCCCTCTTGCCCCATGCTGTCCTGACCCCTGAAGAAGTCATGCTCTGGGTAGGTTCGAGCAATGTCCCTCCGGATCAGCTTCTCGCATGGAGAGGACATCTTTAGGAGATCGGCATATTGCTTTTTCACTGGCATGTCTGTTGCGTTGCACAACATCTGCCATACTATGGCTCGAAAGTGATGAGGGATCCCCTTCCGTATAAGCTCCTGTAAGACCCACACGGAAAAAGGTGACAAATGACATGTCTTTACGAAACATAGGTCTCCGGCTGTGGGTAAGTAACATTTGCCGACACTGATGAAACATGGTAGAGTCGGCTAGGATTTCAGCTGATGAACAGACGGTGCAGTGATCCGTCCGCACAGTAAAGAGACAATCAGCGTTAATGATTGCCAGCAGTGTAAGACATTGCCCTGTAATGTAATATAACCCAAGAGCAGAACATTAAGTAACTTCTCTCTAGAGAGTTGTGGTCAGTTCTTTATCATCGCTTCCTCTCACTGACCTTCAAAAGCTTCTCCTTTCTCCTGGTCCATTCCTCCCAGTGAGTGACAATACGTCCCCAAAGTTCCCAGCTGTCCTGGTCCAGAGGTGGGGCCCCCGGGGAGGTGACATTGGTCCTGGAGGATCCAGAAAAAGTGGGATTTGGAGTCTTTTCCCCCCGGAGTCTGAGAACGAAAAAAAACCAAAGTCCCGCATCAAGTTTTTTATTTATGCCTAATACATGCTTTATTATTTTTTAAAGTTTTTTTAAAGCGCCATTTTTTCCAGGGGCAAAAAATTGGGGGGGGTTAAAAAACATAAAATAAGAAAACATTAAATCAAAGAGACAATGATAAGTGATAATGACAATTGGCACACCCAGAGGGGGGAAAGGCCCCTACCGCGAGGGCTTACAAAAGGGGGGGAAAGGACAGGGGGTAGGGGCAGACATGTTTGTGGAGGAAGTGTGACAGAAAGGTCAGTGTGGTTTGGCAACCCTGAAAAGGGTTTTCAGGGTTGTTTTTTAAGCTGGTGAATGGGGGAGGGGAAGGTTTTGGGGCAGTGATTTCCGGGTGTGGGTGAAGCACGGGAGAAGTTTGGAGACGGTTGGTGGGAGTGATAAGGGAGGCAGAGGAGAAGCCGAGAGGAGCGGAGATATTGGAAATAGGGCAGAGATGTATGGAGGGGAGAGGGCTGGAGGCCTTGTAGGGATGTTTGTAGCTTGAAAAGAATTCGCTGGGAATGGGGAGTCAGTGAAGGGATTGGCAGAGGGGAGAGGCAGAGGAGTAGCGAGGAGAGAGGGGAATCAGATGGGCAGCAGAGTTAAGGATGGATTGGAGGGGAGCGAGGGTGCTAGCTGGGAGGCCACTGAGAAGGATGTTGCAGTAGTCTAGGCGGGAGATGACAAGGGCATGGACCAGCATTTTTGTAGTGTCATAGTTGAGGAATGAGCGGATGCGAGAGATGTTTTTCAGGTGGAGGCGGCAGGCAGAGGTGAGGGTTTGGATGTGTTTTTTGAAAGATAGAGCGGAGTCTAGGATTACCCCAAGGCAGCGGGCTTGCGGGACCGGTGAGAGTGTAGAGCCGTTGACTGAGATGGAGAGATCAGGGGCAGGGGTAGAGTTGGATGGTGGAAAGATGATGAGTTCTGTTTTCTCCACATTTAGTTTTAGGAGGCGTGATGAGAAGAAGTAGGAAATGGATGATAGACAGTCTGGGATCCGGAAGTAGGGGAATGTCTGGGCCGGAGATGTAGAGTTGGGTATCATCAGCATACAGGTGGTAATGAAAGCCGTGTGAGGCTATGAGCTGACCGAGGCCAAGAGTGTAAAGAGAGAAGAGTAAAGGACCCAGGACTGACCCCTGGGGGACACCAACAAAGAGAGGCCGGAGGAGGAGGTGGAGTGAGAATGAGAGACGCTGAAAGTCCGATCAGTGAGGTACGAGGAGATCCAGGAAAGAGCCAAGTCCGTGATGCCGAGGGAGGAGAGGATTTGTAGCAGGAGGGAATTGTCAACAGTGTCAAAGGCGGAGGACAGGTCTAGAAGGAGAAGGCTCGAGTAATGGTGTGAGGCTTTAGCAGTTACTAGTCATTAGTGACTTGGTTAGGGCGGGTTTCGGTAGAGTGGTGGGGTCGAAACCAGATTGTAGTGGGTCAAGAAGAGAGTTGGAGGAGAGGTGGGAGGACAGCTGAAGATAGACGTGCTGCTCGAGGAGTTTGGAAGCAAAAGGGAGCAGTGAGATGGGCGATAGTTGGACAGAGAGGAGGGGTCAAGGGTTGTTTTTTTAAGGATTGGAGTGATAGTAGCATGTTTAAAGGCGGAAGGGAAGATGCCAGAGGTTAGTGATAGGTTGAAGAGATGGGTGAGGGCTGGGATGGCAGTGGATCAAGACTACAGGTAGTGAGGTTGGATTTGGACAGTAAAGAGGAGAGCTTGTCATGTGTGACCGTGGGGAAGGTCTTTCCACTCTGTAGTCAAAGAAAGGTCTGTTTATGTGTAGAACTGTAAGTAGCTACATTGTAGCTCAGAGGTAAAACTTTTGCCTCCAGGCACAAGGGTCCTTGGTTCAAATCCCTGCAGGAACCAAACCTGTGGATTTTAATTCTTTTTATCAATGCACAGACCTGATTGAGGTTTCTTTTTTTTTATTTATTTGCACTGTTTTACTAATTACTAAGGAGTACAGAGGACGGGAGTAGAATGACAGCACCTGGGGTTTGAACACTCAGTAGCTGCCTGAGAGGAGAGGTGATGTCTGAGCATGTGCAACCAGGATTGAGGAGCTCACAGCCCTGGTCGTATCCCCTGGAGACAAGCTGTACACAATGGATCACTAAAGGAGCAGCTAAAACACAAACGGTGCAGAATATTTAATAATGATGAATGGTGAAAATGTTTATTATTTAATTTACAAACTTCCCGCGTTAATTATACTTTGTGGAAAACCCCCTTTAAGTACGTATTCGGATGCCCAGAACTCCAGACTGTCTGTAAATGGGGCTAAAACACGTGTATAATTTTGATACAGTCTTTATACCCTTGTATTGCATTACTACCCTTTACCCGTTGCAGGCAGTCCTAAGCAAAGTGGGATTAAAATGTGCGCTGTTTAAGTAGTAACTGGTATCCCCTTTGTGATATGTATCAGTTATACGTCTATCTGCCTCGTACATGGTAATAAATGCTAGATTTAATTGGTGTGAATTAAAAATGGGGAAAGAAGCCAGCCTGCGCTATTCACCCGGCCCCCTGTGCCTGAAAGAGGGCATTGTGCAGAGGATGAAAGCCGCCTGGCTTCACTATCTATGCCGCATTGTCCTGCTGGGAGAATTGCAGCTGACTTTCCCAGACGCGCAGCAATGGAGGTTTTCAGCCCGGGGTCTCGGCACATTTTAATGAGCTCTGTATAGAAATGATCAAACGTAACCCTAATACCAGCTACGGGCAAGCTCATCCGAGTGTGCCAGCCTCATGCCACCAGTGACTTCTACAATCTACCCATCCCTGCTCACTCAGACTGTGGAGGTGAAGAAGTAATCACAGTCAGTGACCTATGGTGCATCACATCAAAACACATACAGTGCAGAGGGATCGGGATCAATTAGGATTACACATAGTCATTTCAATTTTTGGACCCAAACCATATTCTACTATACACATATAAAATCTCACAAAAGTAAGTACACCCCTCACATGTTTGTATTACATCTTTTCATGGGACAACACTGAAGATATGATACTCTGATACAATGTAAAGTAGTAGAAGAGTGAAGAAATCAGGCGATACCTTTTGAGGCGAACGGAGTATATTTGATGGTGAGCTTTCGAGAGTACTAGCTCCCTTCTTCAGACATGGTGTTATACAAGAACTGAAAATTCACAGACTTTTTATACACAGCAGACATGGACCTTCAAAGGATCTTAGAATTCTTAAAAATTTCAAACTCTGCAAAATGGGCTAAATATCCATGCCAGCTTTATGTCAAACTATGTGTGAACTGTGAGAGCCACAAATTACACCTGACGGCTAAGAGATAAGACGAAGAATTACTGACCCCTCCGTCACGCCTCACAAGTTTCCAGATTGTTGATTTCTTGACCTGTTGTAAATGACTTGTCTGCTTATATTGCATTTTGTTATTTTTAAGAATTGTAAGGTCCTTTGTGTATAAAAAGTCTGTAAATTTTCAGTTCTTGTATAACATCATGTCTGAAGAAGGGAGCTAGGACTCTCGAAAGCTCACCATCAAATATACTCAGTTAGCCTGAAAAAGGTATCGCCTGATTTCTTCACTCTTCTACTACTTTCTATGGCTAACACGGTACAACATTATACTACTAACAATGTAAAGTAGCCAGTGTACTGCTTGTATTACAGTGCAAATTTGGTGCAGCCCCAAAATACGATCAAGTTACCCTATGACCATTAGGTATTTATGGATTTATCTCTAACGTTTTGTCTTTTCCATATTAGCTGAATATATCAGTGTTATTTACACTGGTCTGTACTACATTTCTTAATTGCAGGTATCCCCACCAAAGATTCTGTGACCTGGGAAGAAACGCATTTTGTTTTTTTTCTGTGATTCTATATGTTAGGTTTGAATTTGATGAATACATACAGTTGAAACCAGAAGTTTCCATCCACTATATAAAAAGCCCCATCTGCAGGTTTTTCTCACTATCTGACAAGAAATCAGAATAAACCTTCCCCGTTTAGGTCAATTAGGAACCAAAATTATTTATCTTTGCCAAATGCAGAATAATGAGAATTGTTTAAGGCGTTTTTATTACTTTCTGCAAAGTCAAAGGTTTACATACATACATACAGGGTAAACTAGGTGTGTGCGGTCGCCCTTATTGGAGCAGCTACCCCACAAATGGCTGTTCTGGGGGAGTGGTTAATAGGGACAGAATAAGGTTACTACCCCAGTCCTATATATCTTTCCCCATTCATAGAATAGCTACATTTTTGTATAAGGGATCAGTCCAATTAATGAAGTATTTCCGTACTGAGGTAATTTTAGAATTAGTTTGATAAAAGTAACATTTTTGAATGGGGCATTATTGGATTTTTTGTGCCCTCAAAATAATAACTCAACACACTGCCATAATTGTCTAAACCAATGGGAACAAAAGTGAGTACAGTAAAAATGGACAAATTGTGCCCAAAATGACAATATTTTGTGTGGCCGCCATTATTTTCCAGCATTGCTTTTACTCTCTTGGGCATGGAGGTCACTAGAGCTTCACAGGTTGCAGCCACTGGATTCCTCTTCCCTCCTCCATGATGACATCACGGAGCTGTTGGATGTTAGAGACCTTGTGGATGCCCCCCAGATGCTCAATAGGGTTTAGGTTTGGAGACATGCTTGGTCAGTCCAGCACCTTTACCCTCATTTTCTTTAGCAAGGCAGTGGTCGTCTTAGAGGTGTTTGGGGTCGTTAACATGTTTGAATACTGCCCTGCGGCCCAGAAGGGATGGGATCATGTTCTGCTTCAGTATTGCACAGTACATGTTGACATTCATGGTTCCGTCAACAAACCATAACTCCCCACAGCTGACAGCAGTCATGCAGCCCCAAACCATGACGATGCCACCACCATGCTTGACTGTAAGCAAGACACACTTGTCTTTGTACTCCTCACCTGGTGCTGCTCCACACACTTGACACCATCTGGACTAAAAAAGGACATGGTTCCAGTAATATCCTTTTCTATTGAAAAACCACGTTCTGGCTTACGTGTTTCAAGTCCAAGGAGGACTCTTGATCAAAGCTGAACTGTACCTGGGTTAAAAACAAGTCACGGGATCCAGTCACAAATGACAAGGCTGCTGTCAGGTGAGGAGGTGGGGATAAGACTAGATGTTGGTCTGTATGGTTGTGAATGTGTTTCTTTGATCAGTCACTTCACACATGTTGCACCTTGGGTCACCACATTTAGCCCTCGTTCACACGGCTTATTCTGGGACTGATTCTAGCCGTACTGCGCGCCGGATTTGCGCTGCAGTACGGCTCCAATCCGTCCCAGTAACTACGGTAATCCACAGTTCTCATAGAGAACTATGGATTCCGTCTCCTATCCCCGCTCGGCGAATCTGCCGTGGGGGGGAGAAAGTGTCATGCACATTATTCACGGCGCGTACACGCCGTAAATAATGTGTGTCTATGGGGCCGGCGAGCAGCCGGCCCCCTTGCCCGCCCCGCTGCACGGCTGCCGGCGTAATTGCGGGGCGAAATCCGGCCCCGCAATTATGCCGGCAATAAGCCGTGTGAACATTGCCTTAAAGAACCCGCTTTGTGATAACCAGATACGTTTATCATTGTCTGCAGTAGAAACATTACTTGGGGACAAAATTTATCAGCTAAGGTTGGATTTCTTTTGGCCACACGTTGCACATCGTCCTCTGTTATAGCCAAGAATTTCTCATCCTGCCAAAAAAACTGTAAATTTTTATACAGGATATTTTTAATTTTGTGAAAATCTCTACTAAACACAGTGGGAAAAAACACTTTGGGCCACATGTATGAAAACTGGCTAGGTCTAAAACTCACTTTGTTGCCCATAGCAACCAATCAGAGCCCATAGCAACCAATCAGAGCGCCCTTTCCTTTTTCCAGAGCACTGCATGAAATGAGAGGGGCGCTCTGATTGGTTGCTATGAACTCTGATTGGTTGCTATGGGCAACAAAGTGAGTTTTAGACCTAGCCAGTTTTCATACATGTGGCCCCTTGTTGCTACCTACATTGATAGTTTTAGAATTTTTCTGCACTTTTTGTTGTTCTAAGGCCCAGTTCACACGGCTTATTCAAGCCCTAATTGCGGGACGGATTTCGCCCGCAGTTACGGCTTGAATAAGGGGCGGGACGGGGGCGGGGTAGGGGCGAAGCGGGAGCGCTGCTCGCCGGCCCCATAGACATGCATTATCCACGGCGCGTATTGCTCCTGGATAATGTGCATGTCACTTTCTCTCCCCGCGGCGGATTCGCCGAGCGGGGAGGAGCGACAGAATCCACTTTTCTCTATGAGAACTGTGGATTACCGTAGTTACTGGGACGGATTGGCGCCGTACTGCAGCACAAATCCGGCGCGCAGTACGGCTCCAATCCTCGCCCAAATAAACCGTGTGAACACGGCCTAATAGTGCAGCCTGGATTTTACCTTCAGTTTTTCTCCCTGCCTTTTTTTTTTTAGTAACCTCTGATTTATGGTAACCCTTTCTATATCATATCGCTCCTGTGTGGTATACGCACGCTTTGCCCTAATATATTCTCCAACTGGGATTGATTATGTGGGGTCTCGGGGATGGCAGCCATTGGCTCTCAGGATGGTATTGCCTGAACAGGGTTTTCTGTATAGGGTAGTCTGAACTTTACCATAAACCTCAATCAACATTATGTCCAAAAATGGTCCACAGTGCGACTAGTATGGGGAGGTAAAAATAAATGTAAGCTGTTGGAGTAAGACATCAGGTTTGGTATGGACGCCACATCTCCGCCCCAAAACCATCAGGAGGCCATTTATTTAGCGTTCATACCAAACAATGTCTTCCTGGAACGGATTATCAGGTGTGAAAATCCTCTGTGACGTTGCAGTCACAGATACTGAGGATCGCTCTGTTCTAGAAAATGAAGTTCAATCTCTTTTTGTTTAACTCCTTAACGACCGCGCACCGTCTTTTGGCGTCGGGCATTTCAGGTCATTCGTCTGCAGCGACGTCTTTTGAGGTCGCTGCAGACTTCGGGGTTTGCGGCGCCCGGTGCCGCAATTGCGCCAGGATCGGGGCTGTACTACACAGCCCCGATCCCAGAGCAGCTCCTGCAGGCATCGGGGAGTCGGAGGAAACCTCCGCTCCCCGGTGATTTAACCCTTTGATTGCGGCGGTGCGTTACCGCAGCGCAATCAAAGGGTTCCCCTGTTCTGTCAGGTGATCGGAACACCCGCTCACCCGACAGAGCTCAGGGAACGGCTAGCGTGGCCCCAGAGCTGTCTGTGTATGAAGCCAGTGATTAGGACGCACTGTGTGCTGTCCTAATCATTGCCTGTGTCAGACTGACACAGATTAGAATGTATTAACATATATGAATATGCTAATACATTACTAAGTGTAAAAAAAAAAAAAATGTTAAAAAAATGTTAAACATTTCTCCCTTCATGGGAGTGAAAAAAAAGTACAAAAAAAACCATAAAAAGTTTTTTTTAAAAAAAGCAAAAAAAAAAAAATAAAATAAAAAATTTAATAAAAAATAATTGTACATAAATTACACGCACAAAAAAACCTACACATATTTGGTATCCACACGACCGTATTAACCTGTAGAATTAATCTAACAAGTTATTAAGTGTGGAATGTGAATGGTGTAAAAAAAAAAAAATGAAAAAAAACCCCAATTATGTATAAGTGTACTTAAACTATTCCCCGATAAAGTACAACTTGTCTTGAATAAAATGAGGCCTCATACAACTGCGTCATTGAAAAAATAAAAAAGTTACAACTGTTGAAACGGAAGGAGGAAAAAACTAAAAAAACGTTCTGGTCATTAAGTACTTTTCAGGCGTTCGGCTTAAGGGGTTAAGGAACATGAACTATGAAATTTGAGGGGGTATGAGAGATAACAGCAGGAGCCCTAGTATCAAATCTAGGATTCCAAATCTACACTATTATCCCATTAAAGGGGTTTTACCATGAAGTTAAATTGATGTGGGAAACTTGCAAACTAAACAATAAACATTTTCACCATTCATCATTATTAAAAATTCTGGACTGTTTTTGTTTTAGCTGCTCCTTTAAGGGCCGTTCACACGGCTTATTTCGGGCACGGATTGCAGCCGTATTTCGAGCTGTACTGCGCTCCTATACGGCTGGAATCCGTGCCAGCCATTACGGTATTCCACAGTTCTCATAGAGAACAGTGGATTCAATCTCTCTTCCCCTCTCGGCGAATATCGGGGAGATATTGACATGCTCAGTATCCCGGCGGGATACGCGCCGTGAATTATGCATGTCTATGGGGCCGGGGAGCTGCGCCCCCGCCCCTTACTCAAGCTGCAATTGCGGGCGAAATCCGTCCCGCAATTACGGCTTGAATAAGCCGTGTGAACCCCGCCTTAGTGATCCATTGTTTACAGCTCGTCTCCAGGGGATACGACCAGGGCTCAGAGCTCCTCACTCCTGGTCAGACATCACCTCTCCTCTCAGGCAGCTACTGAGTGTTCAAACCCCAGGTGCTGTCATTTTACTTCTGTCCTCTGTACTCCTTAGTAATTAAATAAATGAAAAAGAAACCTCAATCAGGTATGTGCATTGATAAAGAGAAAAAAAAATCCACAGGTTTGGTTCCTGCAAGGATTTGAACCTAGGACCCTTGTGCTGTGAGGTAAAAGCTTTACCTCTGAGCTACTCACAGCTCTTTACATAAACAGACCTTTCTTTGACAAGAGAGAGGAAAGGCCCGGTGATGTCGTACTGCTGGGTCAGATGATATACAATTCAAACACGCCCCCTTCTGAGCACACAGAGCAGAAGAGCTGGAGGCATAAAATGAGATCGTGGCAAAACCCCTTTAAGTCCAGAACTCAGGCACTAGATGAATTTCAACTAAAAATGGAGAAAGATCTAATTAATCTGAAAAGGGAAAATATAGAAAAAAAACTAATAAAAAATAGAATTTATCAAAAGAACAAAATAATGCAATAAAAGAACACAGAGAAAACAGTAATTGAATTATGAAAAAGGCAGATAAGGGAGGACCGATAGTGATTATGGATATGGGACTGTATAAAGAGCAAGCCATGGAGCCATTAGCTAATCATAATACATATAAAAAAAATGGACAGGAATCCTACTTCTATTTTCACTACAAAATGAATAACCCTCTTGCAAGAAGGACCAGCAATAGGTGCAATAACTGAAAGATAATCTAAATAGATGTGTCCAGAAAATGCGACTACTGCCATATTTTATGGCGTTCCCAAAATCCACAAAGAAATTTTTCCTCCAAAACGAAGACCCATTATTTCCAGTACAGGCTCACTGGGTGCCAGACTAAGTAAGTGGGTGGATAAAATGTTGCAGCACCTTGTTCACACTGCCCCCGGGTACCTTAAAGGGGTTGTCTCACTACATTGATTCATCTTACCTCAGTCCTGTTTTCTTGGTTTCATTTTGAATTCAGGGGCGTGTTTACTGGCTTCTACTAGGCTGCAGTAGAAGCCAGGTCTGTAGCTATAGCAACCAGTGCTGGCAGCCTATCAGGAGAGATTAAACAGGTCTGTAGCTATAGCGACCTGAGGAGCTGATGCAGCCCATACAAGAGGGGATATCTAGGAATAGGTAGGACATTGTTAATGGACAAATATTGCAAAGTGACTTGTTTTTTGCAAGATCTTTAACATAAAAAGCAATCCTTGTAGCGAGACAACCCCTTTAAAGACAGTGGCACAGTCTTAAAAATATTTTCAAGTTTTTCTTGGCTACCACATTACAGGTGGATTACTTGTGATGTGGAGAGTTTATCCTGCAGCATCCCCCACCACCTGGCTTTAGAAGCGGTATCATACCAGTTACACAACAGTACTGTATATAGTGAGGACACCAATAGGTTTAGCATTCTGGGTATTGCATTTTTACTATCTACAATTTTTTTTTTGTATTTATGGTACCTTCTATTTGCAAATAAAGGAGTTCCCAATGGGCTCTACTTTTTCCCTTTCTCTTGCTAATCTATACATGGGGTGGTGGGAGAGACAGAGGATCTTCACACGTGATAATCCGTTCCAGGAAGACATTGTTTGGTATGGGCGTTACATAGATGACCTCTTGATGGTTTGGGGGATGTGGCGACCATATTAAACTTTATATCTTACTCCAACAGCTTACATGTATTTTCACCTCCTCACACCATCTGCAGTGTGGACATTTTTGGACATAATGTTGATTGAGGTTTATGGTAAAGTTCAGACTACCCTATACAAAAAACCCTGTTCAGGCAATACCATCCTGAGAGCCAATGGCTGCCATCCCCGAGACCCCACATAATCAATCCCAGTTGGAGAATATATTAGGGCGAAGCGTGCGTATACCACACATGATATGATATAGAAAGGGTTATCATAAATCAGAGGCTGTTAGCCATAGGCTACTAAAAAATGCAAGGAACAAAACTGAAGGTAAACCCAGGCTGCACTATAAGGCCATGTTCAGACGGCTTATTCAAGCCGTAATTGCGAGACGGATTTCGCTCGCAATTCCGGCTTGAATAAGGGGCGGGTGCGGGGGAGCCGCTCCCCAGCCCCATAGACTTGCATTATCCACGGCGCGTATTGCGCCTGGATAATGTGTAGGTGACTTTTCAGTTTTACAGGGAAACAGGTTTTACTTTCACTTTGTAGCTCAGGAGATCCTTATCAATCTGTTGGGAGGTACCAACTGTGCAGGGGGAGCTGAGGGCATAGCTGCTTGTATAGGGTCATCTGAGTCTCACTACATACAGTACAGCAGGCACAGCGCACTAAGGCTATGTCTACACTGCAGTGGACAAAAAACGACCTGAAAGCCAAATACTAAAAACTGAGTTTTCTGTCCCCTGCCTGTCAAAAGCAGCTGAAAAAATGGCAGTTTATTCTTGCAATTTGCATTTTTTGGGTCGGTTTTTACCCGCGTTTTTTGCTTCTCTTCAAGTCTGGTTTTCAATGTATGCATAAATTAAGCCATTGGATGTAACTCCGCCCTACAAAAGGGGATGGAGAGCACATTATTGCATTTATATGGAATCTTGTAGTCGTTTTTCGGATTTTGACACTAATAAAGTTATGTCGCTTTTTCCGATAAAAATCTGTTTTCTTATGGATTTCGGCACTACAATACTTTTTTTTTTACTGATTTTGCCGCTAATAGAGTTCTCGCTTTTGTCACTAAAAATACGTTTTTCAAAGATTTTGCCGCTAAAGTCCATGTTTTTATGGATTTTGGCGCTACTGTTATCTTGCTTTTGCTGTCATGTGCCGACTTGGCCCGACTTCAGAGCTGTCTTAAAGGGCCAGCGCTTTTTAAAAACTGAAATACAGGTGAAATGCTTTGGTTTTCCTAATGAAGCTTATTTAGAGAAGGGTTTGTATTTTAGTCTTTTGTTACTTCATGAGGTTTGTCTGAAGGTGATAGGTACTCTTTAACCTTTTAACAGTTGCTGGAGAGCTCAGTGTCTTGTGCTCTGCTATCCGGTCTGCAGTGACACTGTTATTTTTGTATGTGCATACACAGAGAACAGTGTGTCCTGGCAGCATGCAAGTCTTTCTCTTTCACTAGAAGCTTCCTCTCATAACAGTAAAGCTCTGCTAGCTCATATTTATAGCAAGACTTACTGCTTGAACAGTGTAGTTTTTTTTCAAAACCCTACCATCACCAGTTTCCTTTTAGGCCCGGTTCACACGGCTTATTCAAGCCGTAATTGTGAGCCGGATTTCGCTCGCAATTCCGGCTTGAATAAGGGGCGGGGGAGCGGCGGTGGCGCGGCCCGCCGGCCCCATAGACTTGCATTATCCACGGCGCGTATTGCGCCTGGATAATGTGCATGTCACTTTCTCCGGGCGGGGAGGAGCGACGGAATCCATAGTTCTCTATGAGAACTGTGGATTACCGTAATTACTGCGACGGATTGGCGCCGCACTGCAGCACAGATCCGGCACGCAGTACGGCGCCAATCCGCAGCGAAATAAGACGTGTGAACACGGCCAAAGGCTATGTTCACACAGCTTATTTGCCGGCCCATTGACTTGCATTACCAGCGGCGCGTATACGCTGCTAGTAATTGACATGTCACTTATCTCCCCCCGCGGCGTATTGTCCGAGCAGGGAGAGGAGACGTAATCCATAATTCTCTATGAGAGCTGTGGATTACCGTAATGACTGGGCCGTTTTCCAGCCGTAATTCACGCACTACGGCGCGTAATTACGGACTGAAATACGTCCCATTTTAAGCCGTGTGAACATGGCCTAAGAACAACAAAGTGCAGAAAAACCCTAAAACTATCGATGTAGGTAGCAAAAAAGTGGGTTTTTTTTCCACTGTGTTTAGTAATGATTTCCACAAAATTAAAAAATACCCTGTATAAAAATTTACCGGTTCTTTGGCAAGATGAGAAATTCTTGGCTGCAACAGAGGGCAATGTGCAACGTGTGGAAAAAATTTATTGAACCTTAGGTGATATTTTATCCCCAAGTAATTTTTCTGCTGCAGACACAATGATAAATGTATCCGGTTATCACAAAGCGGGGTCTTTAAATGTGGTGACCCAAGGTGCAACATGTGCGAAGTGACTGATCAAAGAAAAACATTCACAACCATACAGACCGAGAGAGTGTAGGACATAAAGCTACTCATCAACTGTGACTCTACTCATTTATGCCGTTTACTGCACTGCATGTAACCTAGATGGGGACACAATAAGAAAGTTGAAAACCAGAATTGCGGAGCATGTGGGGGACATAAATGGTAAAAAACACCCCAACACTTCAGGAGCCACCAAGCACTTTGTGCAGATACATGGGGGAAGCTCACATACTTTCTGCTTTTTTGGCATGGAAAGAGTAAAGTCACCGATGAGAGGAGCAGATTGGAGGTCTGCGGTCAGACGTAGGGAGGCATTCTGGATCCTAGAGATGGACACTCGTATTCCTAGAGGTCTTAAAGGGGTTGTCTCACTACAGGGATTGTTTTTTATGTTAAAGATCTTGCAAAAACAAGTCACTTTGCAATATATGTCCATTAACAGTGTCCTGCCTATTCCTAGATATCCCCTCTTGTATGGGCTGCATCAGCTCCTCAGGTCGCTATAGCTACAGACCTGTTCTGTCTCTCCTGATAGGCTGCCAGCACTGGTTGCTATAGCTACAGACCTGGCTTCTACTGCACCCTAGTAGGAGCCAGTAAACACGCCCCTGAATTCAAACTGAAACCAAAACAGGACTGAGGTGAGACGAATCAATGTAGTGAGACAACAACTTTAACCCCTTAAGCCGAACGCCTGAAAAGTAGTTAGTGACCAGAACATTTTTTTAGTTTTTTGCTTCCTTTCAACAGTTGTAACTTTATTTTTTCAACGCAGTTGTACAAGGCCTCGTTTTATTCGAGACGAGTTGTTCTTTATGGGGGAATAGTTTAAGTTCACTTTTGAATAATTGCAGATTTTTTTTTAAATGTTTTTACATTTTTTTTTGTTTTTTTTACACCATTCACATTTCACACTTAACTTGTTAGATTAATTCTACAGGTTATGTGGATGCCTAATATGTGTAGGTTATGTAATGTAGGCACAATTATTTTTTAATATTTATATTTATTTTATTTATTTTTTATTCCTTTTTTTTTCTACACTTCATGTTTTTTACTTCTTTTTTTTTTAATCACATGAAGGCCTCGATCTCACAACGGCTTATTTCGGACGGAATTTGCCGACGGATTGACGATCGTTCAATCCGTCGGCAAATCCGTCCGAAATAAGTCACAGCCTATTTTCTATTGATTTCATAGAAAATAGCAGGCTCGTCGTTCACACGACGCAAAATTCCGTTCCGGATTGCCGCCGCGGATTGACGACGGCAATCCGGACGGAAAAACAATTCACATGTCAATTATTTCCGGACGGATTCACCATCTACAATGATTGTAGATGGTGAATCCGTCGGGAAATCAGTTACAAATATTTCCCACACTTAGTGGCACTTATGTGCAACTGATTTTCAACTGATTTCAGAACGTATTTACATCGGAAATCCGTTGTAAATACGTTCTGAAATAAGCCGTGTGAACGAGGCCGAAGGGAGCACTGTTCCTTTTTTTTTTTTTTTTTTAACACTTGGTAATGTATTAGCATATTCATATATGCTAATGCATTATAATCTGTGTCAGTCTGACACTGCCAGTGATCAGGGCAGCTCACAGTCTGTCCTGGTCACTGGCTTATTACACAGACAGACCTGGGGCTACTCTAGGTCCCCCCTGTCTGTTCAGCCGTTCCCCGAGCGTTTCGATTACCCGGCAGAGCAGGGGAACCCTTTGATTGTGCTGCAGTGACGATCTGCGGCACTCAAAGGGTTAAAGCACTGGGGAGAGGAGGTTTCCACCTCTCCCCGGTGTGCTCTGGGATCAGGGCTGTGTAGTACAGTGTCTGCAGCAACGGCAAAAGATGTCGCTGTAGATGAACGACCTGAAATGCCCGACGCCAAAAGAAGGTGGGCGGTCGTTTAGGAGTTAACTTCCACAATGGTTTTATATCTTCTTATTAATAGTCCCATCTATACATATATCTATAGGTGTAACATACTATGATGTTCTGTTTTTCGTTGTGCATGTCTATAGTATATTGTATCTGGATTATATTTCTATCTTTTGATATTTCTGGTCTTATCTCCGTCTACTCACCTAAGAGCAGCCTTTGTGAATGGATCCCATGACTTGTTTTTAAGGGGATGTTCACACGACGTGTTGGATCTGATTTTACAAGCGTGCTTGGATCCATGTTTTGGACCCTAAACGGACCCAAACAGGCACCTAACAATGTGCAGTGTGATTGCTTTCAATGTAAAACATGCATCAGCGTTCAGACGAGTGATCTCCGATGCATGTTTCCATGCGTCTTACTGATGCGTCTTTCGTATACGTACAAAGAATTGTCATGTCAATACTTGATCCAAAAGACGCAGCAGATGCCCTATTATAAACTATAGGGTGCGATCCTGCTGCAGCCAAAACACACAGTTGCAAGTTGGATGCATTTTGGAAATGTGATTTATGCAGCGATTTTGGATGCGTTTTGGTGAACATAGCCTAACCCAGCACAACACAGGTGTGGGTTATCTGTGACCAAGAGTCCTCCTTGGACTTGAAACGCGTAAGCCAGAAAGCAGGACCCTTGTGGCTGTATCATAAGCTACCATCTTGCTTTGTAATAAGGTTTTTCAATAAATCAGAAGGATATTAAGAATTCCCGAATTCCTATTGTTTCTTCATAGTCAAGATATTGATGCAGACTGCTGCCGGCAGCCAGGATTCCTGGATCTTTCCCAATAGAGTGGACAGAGCGGACGCACAGCCTAGCGCGGTGAACAAATACCTTTTGCTTGTATGGTTCCAGTAATCCATGTCGTTAGTCTGCTTGCCTTCAGCAAACTGTTAGTGGGGATTCATGTGCATCATCTTTAAAAGAGGCTTCATTCTGGGACGACAGCCATGCAGACCAATTTGATGCAGTGTGGAGCATATGGTCTGAGCACTGACAGGTTGAGCTCTCACCTCTTCAACCTCTGCAGCAATTCTGGCAGCACTGATCTTTGAATATAACACTGGGCACACGCATTCAGCTTCTATGGTCAACCATGGCAAGGCCTGTTTTGAGTGGAACCTGTCTTATTAAACCGCTGTATGACCTTGGCCTCCGTGCTGAAGCTCAGTTTCAGGGTGTTGGCATCTTCTTATAGCCTAGGCCATCTTTATATACAGCCACAATTCTTTTTTTCAGATACTCAGAAAGTTCTTTGACATGTTGAGCTTCCAGTGACCAGAATGAGAGAGTGTGAGAGCGATAACACCACATTGAACACACCTGCTCCCCATTTACAACTTAGACCTTATAACACTAACAAGCCACATGACACAGTGGAGAGAAAATAGCAAATTGGGCACAATTTTTCCATTTTCACTGCAAACAGTTTAGATATTGATGGCTGTGTGTTGAGTTTTTTTGAGGGCACAATTGTATTTCAGTGACCAGTCACTTCTTTCAGGCGCTTATGCACCGAGAAATAAAAGAGTATACAAGGCAGAAAGCTGCCTCGGGCCGTTGCACATTGAAAGTACGTGCTTGCAAGTGCATAATTTCAACAGCGCTAACGAATGTGCACTGCGGCACGTACCTATGTGCGCCTCAATGTGCCAGGTGAACATACCCTAATATTTTTTATTTTTTTTTACAAAAATTGAGACCATCACAGCGGTCCTTAAACGGGACACCCTGAAGAGGTAGCTGAAGTTGCCTGTGGCTTATCTTTAGAAAAGAGGCTGTCACCTTGAGTGAATGCCTTTAACACTGTGACATAAGAGGACGACTCAGGAACACATATTTACTGGAGATTTTTACGTGACGAGCTCTTTAAGAGGCCACCTGACTTCACATTCCTTCAGTAACAGATACATCAGCGTAAGCATGAAAGGGAGAACACTGGCTTAATTATTGATTTCTCAAACATTCCTCTTAATCTCTCAGCTGTAAACCAGAGAGGCTTTTTCTTCTGGAGAATCAATACCTTAATCTCCAACGATGAACCTTCCCAGCATTTCAAGAAACCCCGGCCCAAAAAATAGCAGCGGCGCTGCCTGTAGTAACCCATCACTTTTGGTTGCTACGGGCAACGCCTCCACGTTCTTTGGTCAGTCACTGGACAGCCCGATGAGTGACAGATGCAACGGCCAATCATCGCTGTCCTTCAGAAGACAAGAAGAGCTAAATGCATTGAAAGATAATAATAAGGGGCCTTATGTATTAAAACTGTCTAGAAATAAGACTGTCTTTATTGCCCATAGCAACCAATCAGCTCATAGCAACCAGAGTCCATAGCAACCAAGCAGAGCTCATAGCAACCAGAGCCCAGCTTTCATTTCATATAGTGCTCTTGAAGAATAAAAGCTCAGCTCTGATTGGTTGCTATTGGCTCTGACTGGTTGGTATGGGCAACAAAGATCTACATAAGGCCCATGGAGTCTGTTCTGCTGACCTGCAAATCAGCTCTAGGATCCACATTTACAGAATGAGAGACTTCCGAACCCCTGTTGTGCTTTGTACTATGGCCACTTACCATAGAGAGGTGGCCGCACATGTGCAGCTCTGTCAATTTATTTTTTGGCATAGTAAATATTTTTATTCAGAGATTTTTTGATGCTATAAAACAAAGAAAGAAATTCCCCAATAAAGACCCCCCCCCACCACCCCTCTCCTACTTACATGAAAAACACTGATGCATAAGTGCAGGAATAGAAATTAAAGGTGTTGTCTCACTACATTGATTTATCCTATATCAGTCCTGAATTTTGAATTCAGGGGCGTGTTTACAGGCTTCTGATAGGCTGCAGTAGAAGCCAGGTCTGTAGCTATAGTGCTGGCAACCTATCGTGAGTGATCAAACAGGTCTGTAGCTATAGCAACCAGTGCTGGCAGCCTATCAGGATAGATCAAACAGGTCTGTAGCTATAGCGACCTGAGGAGCTGATGCAGCCCATACAAGAGGGGATATCTAGGAATAGGTAGGGCACTGTTAATGGACACATATTACAAAGTGACTTGTTTTTGCAAGATCTAACATAAAAAGCGCAAATGTCAAGCTCAAAGCCGACCACGTCATATCATGTGGCCAACAGTAAACAGAGACACAGCCAGTGCCTGCCAGTGTTGGGGACCATTTTACACGGCACAGGACAAATACCGGTTTGTTTATCCGACCGGTATTTGCACTGTTTTCGTGCCGTGCACACGGCCGCCGGGGGACGGCTTTTCTCCGCCATTAGCAGAGAAAAACCCTCCCCCTTCACACAGACATGTTCTTCTGCCGGGCGGCCGGTGGTCTGAAAAACCGCCGGGCAGAAAACCCGTGCAATAGGATTTGCTGTGCGGGTTTTCCATAGAGGCCTGTATTAAAAGCTTTCACCCGGTTTGCAGATGGTTTTCAAAACCAAAAACCGTCTGAAAAACTGGGTGAAAACCCGTGCAGTGGGGACAAGGCCTTAGGAAGCTCGGCCCCATTGACAGTCATTACTCGTGGTGCGTATTCGCTGCAAGTAATTGACATGTCACTTATCTCCCCCCTCATATGGGAGGAGGCGTAATCCATAGTTCTCCGAGAGCTATGGATTACCATAATTTCGGCGGTGTGTGAACATACCCTTAGATACTTCTCCGGTTGTCCTCCTTACTTATCGTCTTATCATCCTACTGGACCCCTCATTACATGCATCTCTTTGGTATGTATCCACATTATGTCCCTGTTTGTATGTTCTTTTATGTCAGCTGCCATTTTTTCTATTCTTATTTTTCCTACCATATACCGGATGTGTCCGCTGACTACATCTCATTACTTCTTTCTCTTCTGCTTTACGTTCTTCTCCCTTTTAACTCTAATTTTATGTTTATTGCTACCTACCCCCATCATATACTTTGTTTTTCCAGCCTCTATCATCGTTAATACTGTACTTTTCCCTTCACTGTACTCTACATCTTTTAACGATTACTGTGTACTTTGCTCACTGTATGTCTCTTACCTTCTCGATGTCGCTTGAAAAAGGCCCCACAAGCTGAAACGTCGACACTTGACATCTTCTGATATTTGTTGTAGTTCAATGAGATTTGTACAGTAATCTGGACCTCTATAGGTTTTAACCTACCACATGTGTTTTTCTAATGTAACTCTATGAATAAAATTGTATAACTAGTATCATAGTCTCTCTTAATTATTGTTATTTGGGGTCTAGGCAACCCCAGACAAGAGCACCCACCAACTTCCCTTATCACTAGGTGTGCGGGACCAATCTTTGTAACTACAGCACTGACTGACATATCAGCTCTGCTAACTCCTAATCCTAGCTTTGCCTTTTTAGGCCTTGTTCACACGGCTTATTTGGGCGCGGATTGGAGCCGTACTGCGCGCCGTATTTGTGCTGCAGTACGGCTCCAATCCGTCTCAGTCATTATGGTAATCCACAGTTCTCATAGAGAACTATGGATTCCGTCGCTTCTTCCCGGGCGGGGAGAAAGTGACATGCACATTATCCAGGCGCAATATGCGCCGTGGATAATGAAAGTCTATGGGGCCGGCGGGCAGTGCCCCCGCCCTTATTCAAGCCGGAATTGCGAGCGCAATCCGGCTCGCAATTACAGCTTGAATAAGCCATGTGAACCGGGCCTAAAGGGACACTGGTGATGGTAGAGTTTTGAAAAAAAACTACACTGTTCAAGCAGTAAGTCTGGCTATAAATATGAGCTAGCAGAGCTTTACTTGTTATGAGAGGAAGCTTCTAGTGAAAGAGAAAGACTTGCATGCTGCCAGGACACACTGTTCTCTGTGTATGCACATACAAAAATAACAGTGTCACTGCAGACCGGATAGCAGAGCACAAGAACACTGAGCTTTCCCAGCAACTGTAAAAGGTTAAAGAGTACCTATCACCTTCAGACAAACCTCATGAAGTAACAAAAGACTAAATACAAACCCTTTCTCAAATAAGCTTCATTAGGAAAACCAAAGCATTTCACCTGTATTTCAGTTTTTTAAAAAGCGCTGGCCCTTTAAGACAGCTCTGAAGTCGGGCCAAGTCGGCACATGACAGCAAAAGCGAGATAACAGTAGCGCCAAAATCCATAAAAACATGGACTTTAGCGGCAAAATCTTTGAAAAACGTATTTTTAGTGACAAAAGCGAGAACTCTATTAGCGGCAAAATCATGAAAAAAAAAGTTTTTGTAGTGCCGAAATCCGTAAGAAAACAGATTATCGGAAAAAGCGACATAACTTTATTAGTGCCAAAATCCGTAAAACGACTACAAGATTCCATATAAATGCAATAATGTGCTTTCCATCCCCTTTTGTAAGGTGGAGTTACATCCAATGGCTTAATTTATGCATACATTGAAAACCAGACTTGAAGACTAGCAAAAAACGTGGGTAAAAACCGCACCAAAAAAACGCAAATTTCAAGAATAAACTGCCATTTTTCAGCTGCTTTTGACAGGCAGGGGACAGAAAACTCAGTTTTTAGTTTTTGGCTTTCAGGTCGTTTTTTGTCCACTGCAGTGTAGACATAGCTTTAGGGTGCTGTGCCTGCTGTACTGTATGTAGTGAGACTCAGATGACCCTATACAAGCAGCTATGCCCTCAGCTCCCCCTGCACAGTTGGTATCTCCCAACAGATTGATAAGGATCTCCTGAGCTACAAAGTGAAAGTAAAACCTGTTTCCCTGTAAAACTGAGGGAAATCCTCTAAATTGCTAATGACATGTATTTGAGAAAAGTCTTATAATTTCATCTATCAATTTTTGTGTGTTTGTGTGGAGGTGATAGGTACTCTTTAAAGTTTCTCTCTGCACTCGTGTCCTGCTGAAAAGACAAAGAAGGGAGTAATGTCACCAGCCTCACCACTACTGAGACAGAGAGAAACTGCTGTAATGTTGAAACAGAGCAAAATCAGAACAGAAACCTATTTGGTAATAATTTATATTTACCCTCGCCTACATGTTTAAAGTTTATCAATGACATAGGAATGCCTCTTTAACCTCTTGGCACACCATGATGTATTGGTACGTCATTGCGATGGGAGTATGGACTGGAGTGGCTGGTGATTGCCATGCCAGATGGAAGCCTAATGAAGGCTTCTGTAGCTGCCATGTTACTGCTCCTTTAACTTCCATCCACAGGCAGGAAGTAGTAGGAGTTCCATCTTGGTACAATCTTCTGCATTATGTATATAATGCAAAACAGTGTACAAGAGATCACACCCCATAGCGGACAAGTACCCTATGGGTCTGCAAGTACAAGGTAAAAAAAAACAAACAAACAAAAAAAAAACATACATAAATACATATAAAAGAAAAAGTTCAAAAACACAAATAAAAAAATTAAAGTCACACATAATTGGTATCGCCACATCCAAGAAAGTCTGATCTATTAAAATATAGCATTATTCATCCCGTACAGTGAACACCATAGAGGAAAAAAATTCCCACCACCAAAATTGTGGGGTTTTTTTTTTTTGGTTGTTTCATGTACCCAAAAAGTTATCAAAAAGTCACATGTAAGATACGATCCCTCCAAGCAGCTGTTCTCAGATTTATATGTACACATGGTAGGCATGGGGTGGTTTGGGGTGTTCTAATGACCAATAGACAGAAAGGGGGCCTTGCAGTTCCTAACATTTTTACTATTACCATATACGTCGCATGCCAGCCTGGTCCACTTCGTGCGCCTACTCCAAATGGATGAAGAGTGAAAAGCTCTGGCTTGCTCCAACTCATCCTAATGTGGCACTCTCGGCCCCTCCCTGACTTAGGAAGCCTTCTGGTCCCATTAAATTCACATAGTAAATTTGGAGCTACTGCAGGTCCAGATTCCTTTTGGCCTCTAAGGCCTCTCCTATGGCATCCTTCCTATGCACACCTCTTCTCCCTACCCTCCCTGCCCCATGTTGGGGCATGTTCTGTCCCGATTTGTAGACATTGCGGGAGCAGGGGATAGAAAGTTGATCCCATTTGAATGTCTCCAGGGGTACCTCTACCCTTTCTCTCCCTACTCAGTTTGAACACATATGTAAAACAGGTCCCTCTACAAAGGGTCTTATTTCGGCAATCTACTCTATTCTATCAGACCCCTTCCCTATGTATAAATATATGGCTAGGTGGGAATCTTATTTGGGTAGAGTTTGTTGCCGCTGTGGTTCCTCAGTGGGAACACTACCTCACTTTTTCTGGGGCTGCCCGATTATTCAAACCTTTTGGTTGCAGGTGACGGACCTTTTAGGCAACGTTCTTGACACAAGAATCCCTTTGGTCTACTTGCTCAGTGGTCCTGTCTCTTCCACCTGGCACAGCGGAGCGGTGTCAGAGAATCAGGGAAATTAGGCAAATGGAATACCCATCGGCCTCCCTCCATGATAGACCGGACCTGTTTAATAAGACTTGATTTAATTGGGACACGTATTGGATTGTAAACCCCCCATAAAATGCTATTAAAGCCACCATTCCCTCCTCCCTTTTTCCAGGGCTGTGGAGTCGGCAAGCCAAAGCCCCGACTCCTCAGTTTCTCAAACCTCCGACTCCCTCATACACGGCGCATGTTTAAGTGATACTTTTACTACTTTTACTGTAGTAAAATGGTAACATCAGGCTGTTTATCACCTTATGATACAATAATCAAGCTATTTATGTAGAACAGACACTGACGAGCAAAAGGGTAACAATGTTTTGATCTTTTGAACACTTGTGGGTAGAGTGGAAGAAAAAGCTGTATTGTATCCAAGTCCAGTCTGCACCAACATTGGGAATGTGTAGAAGAGACCGGGGATCAGATTTTGGTCAGGAGTCAGAGCCCAGAAGGGTTCAGGTAGTATTGAAAACCAAAGGTGGATTTCCCAAATACTAACAAAAATTAACATTTTGATTTTCAGGAACAAAACAGTAACAATGCAGTTACAGGAAAGAATCTGCAGAACTAAGCAGATGCTAAATACTTGCAAGTCAGATTTATATATAAGATATGTAAGATGACTGTATATAAAATTACAGGAGCCTCATGTACAAAGCTGCAGTGGATGGTGATATATGGAGCCTGAAAGTCACAAGTTCAATCCATTGTTACCATTTTGCTTGTCAGTGTAAAATATATTTATTGGATACGACTTTAGAACACAAAAAATGTGTAAATATGCTAAACACTGCAGGAACATTTGTGGAGTCTCTGAATTTGTTCTGAGAAATAGTATCGCCTCCATCAGATCCTGCATACATGACCTCACATCTGAGCTCATTATTTCCAGGCTAGAGAACGGCCTCTCTACACTAACTTGGGTTGGGGGCAAAGCGGTGATCACAGGGGCAACATCTCTAACAGTGTCAGGGTATAAAGGAATTGTCTCAGCCACAGTCATTATTGGTGAATGGTTGAACTCTTCTGCTTCTTTGAAAACAGGTGAATAATGTTGCTGAAACCTGTTTGCTCTGGGAGCAGAATCTTTTCCCCTGGGGCAGCGCTTTGCCTGCTCCATGTCATCAATTACACTCCTCATGTGATGAGGCTGAAGATATGGGAGCAGCAGCACTGGCCGGACCCAATTCCTCTTGCTCTTTGCATCGAACTAACTGGACCAATTTATTATATATTTTGGGAGTCGGTCCATTTTATGACGACTCTGACTCCTGCAAAATAGGCTTCCTTCCTAAACCCTTTCTTATGTTTCTAGTCTTTGTGTTTTATGCCTTATCTACCTATTTTGGTTAGACTAGGTTTACTGATTTACAGTCATATGAAAAAGTTTGGGCACCCCTATTAATCTTAATAATTTTTAGTTCTAAATATTTGGGTATTTGCAACAGCCATTTCAATTTGATATATCTAATAACTAATATTGCACATTTTGTGTTAGTACAATAAACCTAATTTCAATCCGGAAATGTACTGTGTCCATCAGTTATTAGATTTATCAAATTGAAATGGCTGTTGCAAACACCCAAATATTTAGAACTAAAAATGATTAAGATTAAAAGGGGTGCCCAAACTTTTTCATATGACTGTATATGCCTGACTGACCTACACTCAGTTTTATGCAGTTTTTTTTCACTATTAGTAATAACTTGATGGCTTTTATATTTGATAAGTATAGGATACTCTCACTTTTTGCGTATGACAGAAAAATGTGTTTCTGTTTATTCCTGTAATATCTTGAAAATTTAATAAATCTTCAATAAAAAAAAAAAAAATAAAATAAAAAAAGTCACATGAATCCTAAAATGGTACTGAAAAAAATCTACCCTTCAGCCCACAAAAAACGAGTCTTCACTCAGGTTCATAGGTGAAAAAACAAAAAAGGTTATTGCTCTCAGGAAACCAGGAAGAGACAGGAAGCATGAATCTAAAGCTGCTTTCGGCTGTATGAAACAGCACGGCGAGACAACCCCTTGAATATTTTTGGGTTCTAAGTCATGGTGTACCTGTTCTGCTCCTCCAATTTGCTGAGCAGCTCCAGCTCATCTGGACTTAGGTTCTCCGAGTCCGAGGGCGAGACGCTCACTGCTGCCGACAGGGACGAGTCATCGGGACTAAGCGCCGGGCTGGCCATGTCTGTGAGATGGAGGGGGGCCAGAGTGCTCATCTGAAACAAGAAGAGAGAGTTAGTCACTTGTGCAGCTGAACATGCGCACGTCAGGTTTAGGAGACACAGCAAGAACAAGCAGTTTTGAAGCACAAAAAGAGATGTCAATGGCTGCTGTCTACCCCCGAGAAGTAAGCTCTTCAGCTGTATGAGCAGGACCATGGCAAAACCAAATTTGCTTCAGAGGGTATATGCTGATAACTAAGCTATCAAAAGATACATAAAAGGGTGTTCCCACCACAGACTTCAAAAGATATCATCAGGATAGGCCACCAAAGTCTGAGAGGTGCAGGTCCCACTTTTAGGACCCGCAACATTCTCAGGAACAAGCCCCCAAAAGTGTCGGCTCAGAACGGAGAATAGTGTGCAAGTCAGACCGGCTCTCCATTCTGTTCTATGGGACTTCAGGGTACAGACGAACACACCGCTCACCTGTACTCCCATAGAACAGAATGGAGAGCTGGTCTGACTTGCACACTATTCTCCATACTGTTCTATGGCACTTCTGAATACGCCGAAACACACCGCTACTGTACTCCCATAGAACGAATGGGAGGCCGGTCTGACTTGCACACTATTCTTCATTCTGTTCTATGGGACTTCAGGGTACAGACGAACACACCGCTCACCTGTACTCCCATAGAACAGAATGGAGAGCCGGTCTGACTTGCACACTATTCTCCATTCTGTTCTATGGGAGTTCTGAGTACAGCCGAACACACCGCCCACCTGTACTCCCATAGAACAGAAGGGAGAGCTGGTCTGACTTGCACACTATTCACCATACTGTTCTATGGCACTTCTGAATACAGCCGAACACACCGCTCACCTGTACTCCCATAGAACAGAATGGAGAGCCGGTCTGACTTGCACACTATTCTCCATTCTGTTCTATGGGACTTCAGGGTACAGACGAACACACCGCTCACCTGTACTCCCATAGAACAGAATGGAGAGCCGGTCTGACTTGTGCCATAGAACAGAATGGAGACTAGTGTGCAAGTCAGACCGGCGCTCCATTCTGTTCTATGGCACTTCCTGAGTACAGCCGAAACACACGCTCACTGTACTCCCATAAACAGAATGGAGAGTCGGTCTGACTTGCATACTATTCTCCATTCTGTTCTATGGCACTTCTGAGTACAGTCGAACACACCGCTCACCTGTACTCCCATAGAACAGAATGGAGAATTGTGCGCATGTGAAACCGGCTCCCTACTCTGAGCAGACACTTCTCGGGGCCCATTTGTATATGACCCAAAAACAACAAAAGACTACTAAGGGGGAGCCCAACCTCTACATATACATAAATTACCACTGACCTACAATCAAAAAACACACAGCATAGCAGTCACCTTCTAGCAAATAACTCTTTAATTTATCAAATTAAAATAGAACTACCAAGAAATCCTATACTTCCTCTATGATTCAAGGGAAACAAGAGACTCTACCCCTACCTACAAACATCAGGGTAACCGTAAGAGCTTACAGTCTATTAGGGTGGACGGGTGAGACAACATAAACATATATCAAAATAAATACAGCTCTGGAAAAAATTAAGAGACCACTGCAAAATTTTCATTTTCTCAGATTTTTCTCTTCAATTCTACATTTTTGGAGAAATATTTATATTGTTATGTTATTATATAAATTACTGACAACATGTCTCTGAAATTCAAAGCAAAAAATTTTTATATTTATTTGCAGTAAATGAGAAATCTTCAAAATAATAAAAAAGCAGCAGCAGCAGCAGCGCTGTCAGACCTCAAATAATGCAAAGAAAACAAGTTCATATTTATTTAGAAACAATAAGACTAATGTTTTAAGTCAGGAAGAGTTCAGAAATCAATATTTGGTGGAATAACCATGACTTTATCATTCACATTCCTTTTGGCCTATTCCTAGCACTTGTTTTGCCATCCAGCTTGTCCTATTGCAAGAGGATTGTGAAGACCACAGCAGGGTTTTTTATACTTTCCTTCATTATATAAGATTTGGTTCAGGTGATCACCTAATCAGAAGCACATGAAGTAGAATGAGGTGGCCTTTGGTTGGAATTCAGCTGACACTGGAATTGAATGACTGTCAGACATGTAGAGAGGCTGATTTATAGAAAACTGCGCAGTGGTCTCTTAATTTTTTTCCAGAGCTGTAAGTAAAAAAAAAAAAAAAGAAAAACACCAACAACACAAAAAAGAACTTAAAGCCCAACCCTATGACAAAAAATAATCCCAAACTATAGATCACCTATATAATAAACCCCTACTGAAACTGGGTCACAAAGCACTGAGAACATGGAAACCGCCCAGTAATGAAGTGGTAAAGAGCATTCTGCTACCGGAGAGGGGCTGTTGCAGTGTGCTGAAAACCATCATGGCCGCCCCTCTGTTATCTCTATGTACTGAGTTCCAAAGAGAGCTTGGTTGCCACTGGTCCATTTTTCGCCAAGCAACTAAACTCATACATGTCCCCTAATGTATAAGATCCACCATGAGAGGATATGCCACACCTTCCTGACAGCAGGGGGTTAGACTGCTGGGACCCCTATTACTCTGTGCTATATAAGTGCTGCCAACTCTTCTGTGGTTTTCTTGTACAGCGCTGCCCCCCCGTGGTCAGTCCTCCACAGATCATTAGGTCATGGCATTTTCTAGCACTATTCTATAATATTACCAGATAGGAATATCCCTTTAAATGCTGCAATAGTCTATAACAGCGCATAGGATCCCGGTACTACGTCTGATGATAAACTCTCAGCTTTCCAGGATCCCAGAGCGTCTATTGTCCTTATCCTCTTCTGCTTTGTAAAACCTATACAGTATATATATTTATGGATAAATGGAGTTCAGGATCTTTTCTACTGGTAGGACTATTAACTACAGTCAATGGCAACTTGCTTTCCCCAGACCCACTGCTCCGCTGTTTTGGGATAACCCTTGACTCTATCCTGTCTTTCAAACAGCCCTTACCACCTCCATCTCTAAAACACTTCCCGAATGTGTCCTTTTCTCAACAAAACTGCTAATTCATGCCCTCATCATCTCCCGTCGAGACTACTGCAACATCCTTCCTTGTGGACTCCCATCTCATTTTAACCCCTTAAGCCCCAGGTCTGAAAAGTAGTTAATGACCAGAACATTTTTTTAGTTTTTGCCTCCTTGCGTTTCAACAGTTGTAACTTTTTTATTTTTTCAATGACGCAGTTGTATGAGGCCTCGTTTTATTTGAGACGAGTTGTACTTTATTGGGGAATAGTTTAAGTTTACATAAATAATTGCAGAATTTTTTTTTCAATTTTTTAAACATTTTTTTGGGCTTTTTTTAGATTTTTTTTTTTTTACACCATTCACATTTCACACTTAATAACTTGTTAGATTAATTCTACAGGTTATTACGGTCGTGTGGATACCAAATATTATGTAGTTTTTTTTAGTGTGTGTAATGTATGCACAATTATTTTTAATTAAATATTTATTTTATTTTTATTTCTTTTTTTCTTATTTTTTTTTTTTTTTTACACTTTTTATGTTTTTTACTGTTTTTTTAAATCCATGAGGGAGAACTGTTACCACTTAGTAATGTATTAAATGTTCATATATGCTAATACATAATATACATAATACATAATAATATATGCTAATAATCTGTGTCAGTCTGACACAGGCAGCAGTCAGGGGATCGCTGGCTTCTTACATAGACAGCTCTGGGGCTACTCTAGGTCCCCAGGGCTGACTGTGCAGCTGTTCCCCGGGCTCTGTCAGGTCACTGGGTGTCCCGATCACCCGACAGAGCAGGGAAACCCTTTGATTGTGCTGCAGTGATGAACTGCGGCAATCAAAGGGTTAAAGCACCGGGTAGCGGAGGTTACCCCAGCTTCCCCCGTGTGTCGAAGGATGCTGCGCTGGGTGGGAGTGTACTAGCTGCGGCCGGGAGCAACGCTCCCATGTCTGCAGCGACATCAAAAGACGTGGGCGGTCGTTAAGGAGTTAACTCTTGATCTCCTCTAAACTATCCCTAATGTTTCTGCCTGGTTAAGCCACCTCTCTCCTCTGGTTACTCCTCTCCCTTCATCTCTTCCTCTACCAATTCCCTCAGTGAATTCAGGTCAAAATATTAACCAATACCTTACAGGGGTTTCTCACTACAAAGATTAGCTTTCAACATGTAGGGATTAAAGTCTTTTTCCAAATACATAATCTTTTGATTTTACCTTGGTCAGGAGATAAGAGAGACTTTATTTGTACTGGGTGCGCACAGATTTCTGTGGTTACCTGTCCATATCTCCCTTCCTGATAAGACAGAGAGCAGGGAGTGATGTCACCATGATCAGAGCCGAAGCTCAAACTCAAACAAGATTAGCTTTGTTTAGTCAAAATTTGTTTTCAACCCCCAAAAGCACTTGTAGCTTTGTTTACGAAGATTAAACCCCTCACTTCCCTTTTGTTGTCTCAGCGGGTTCAGAAAGCAAAATTTTGCTAATCAGCTATGAACCACCACAGCCTGAAAAGACAAGTGAATGAAAAAGCTGTTGGGGTGATTCATTCCAAAAAGTTAGATAATAGTATAACAAATAATACAGGTTATTATTCCTAGTATATAGTATACTACATTACATTCCCCTATTTATCTTTATTAATACAGTATATGTTCCTAGAATTTGAATAATACAGTATAAGGGTCTGTATTTTTCCCCCAGTATTTTTTTTATATCACAATATATTCCTAGTGTATTAAAAAATTTTTCCTGGTATATAGACGAAAATTTATTCCCCTAGTATAAGTATTACTACAATTCTTTCCCCTTTTTTAATTATTGTAGGTTATGTTACTAGAATTTGTAAAAACTGTATGAAACTCCATATATATTCCTCTATTATAACAAAGTATATTTTTTTTCAGTATATTACACCATACATTCTCTAATGTATAGTATATACCACAGTATATATTTTTAATTTTAAGTATATATTCTTAGTGTTAGTAGATACCAAAAATTATTTTTTTATTTTTACAGCATTTAATCCCTAGAAAAAAGACGTAAAAAGGCCTAGTTATAGTAAATTTTTTCCCTAGTATATTGTATATACTACAGTATATTTTCCCCCTTTTAAAAGGCTGTCTTCATGCCCCCTAAATTTCTGTCTCCCTAATCTCTTCCAAATGCCTTTTTCTGTCTTCTTGTCATCTCTTCACACAATCGTCTCCAAGATTTCTCCTGTGCTTCCCCCATACGCTGGAACTCACTCCCCATTACAAGGATCTTTCCACCCTGAAAACCCCAAAGACAACTTGAAAACTCCGTCATGAAAATTTTTCCCCTCCAATAACCCCGCGGCCCCATAGTACCATACAAAGACTTGTCTGTCCCTCTTTCTGATCTTTCCTCCTCCTTGTAGATGGTAAGGGCGTGTTCACACGGTGTTTGTGCAATGCGAATCTTGGTGCATATTTCCTACCGAAATGCGTATTTAACAATGTTCCATTCAGTTTTAAACGACTTCAACAAAAATAGATAACTGGCACGAAGCGCACCAAATAAGGAGATTTAAAGGGGGTTTTTTTCCCCTCAATGATTCATCTTTCCTCATCCCGTTTTCTTGTTTCACTTTTTAATTCAGGGGTGTTTACTGGGGGCTACTAGGCTGCAGTAAGCCAGGGCTGTAGCTATAGAACCGTGCTGGGCCCATCGGGGAGATCAAAAAGGTTTTAGTTTTAGCGACCCTGGAACCCTTTTAGGATAGATTGAACAGGGCTGTAGCATAACACCTGAGGAGAGATGCCCCATACAAAGGGGCTCAAGGATAGGTAGGACAATGTTAAGGGAAAATATTGCAAAACGTTTTTTTGCAAATCTTTAAAAATAAAAAAGCAATCCTTGTATGAGCAACCTCTTTAAAGGGATTATGAGAAAGGGTTTGCCCGAAAAGCGTCAAGTGTTTTACCCTGGCGTTTGATGATCTAGACATGATTTTATAAGTTAACAATAACATTTTTGCTACTTTTTTACCTTTTAAAAATCTTTTCTTTTTAAATAATTTTTGTTAAAGGTTTTACCCTGGTTTGGAGGGGGAAAAAAAAAAAAGGAAAAAAAAATCTAATTTCTCAAAAAATCACTTGAAAGGGGAAGAAAAACCCGGAAATGGGGTAGAGTGTCTAGGGAATACCTCATTTTGGAAATTTGTCGGGTTATACTGCACAGTAGCAGGGGGGATTTCCCCCTTTAAATGCAGTAGTTGCAGCTCTCGCAGCGGTGTGGGGCATGGGGCCTAAACCCAAATTTCCACTGTGTTTTGTAATCGGAGATGCTGGAGGAAAATTAGCGAGCGGGGTAATTGTGCGTGGGGGAGGGGGCCCGCTCGCCCAAATAAATTGGGGTTTTATGTCATTTTAATGAAACTAAAAATTTTACTAGAAAAAATTTTCTTCTGGGAAAAAAATAAAGTAATGTGTTGACAAAACAGAAAATGATAATAAAATAGGTTAGGGAGTTTTTAAAGGGGAAAGATAGATAGATATGAGATAGGATAGATAGTTTGGAGGTAGATAGTAGTTTGATAGTTTAGATTGGGGTTGATAGATAGGAAATATTTAAAAACCCGATAGATGGGATAGTAGATAGATAGATAGATAGTTAGATATGAGTTTGTAGATAGATAGATAGATAGATTTGAGATAGTAGATAGTTAGATAGATATGAGATAGTTAGATATGGTTTAGATAGAAAAGATAGATAGATAGATTGATATGAGATAGATAAAATAGTTATAAAGTTGATAGTTTAGGAGTTTAATCTATTTTATTTCTATCCATCTATGTCATTTTTTTGGGTCTCCCTCATACCCTTTCATTCTGCCTTTCTCCCCTTTTCTCATATCTTTTAAAGGGGTTTTTCCAAAACCCCCTTTCCACCCCCTTTCTCGCTGTTCTAACCTTAAAATGCGGCAAATTTGGTCGGGCCCTGTCTAAATAAAGGGAGGAGCAGTGCTGCACATTTTGCTTCTTTACCTTTTTAAAAGTATTACTTTTAAAATTTTTTTTATATTTTATATAAATTATTTAATAATTTTATATATATTTTATTATATTTTATAAAAATTTTATATTATTTTTCCCAAAAAAGTAAGATAAATTTCCGGGTTTCCAAACAATGTTGAAAGAGTAAATGATTGTAGTTTTATTCACAAATCCTTGTTAAAAAATCATCATAATACAAACATAGCAGATACGCTGACGCGTTTCAGAGTTTCCTCCTAAGTCCTAGCTATTACTCAAATCATAATGATGAATTCCAGCGGCCACACAATGTTGAATGAGTAGTTAATTGTAGCTTTCTTCACAAATCCAAGTAAAAAAATCATCCTAAAAATTTTTCTGTGCCAAGGGGGGAAACTTTTGAAATGCGTGGAGTTTTTGTTTCCCGTTTGTATTATGATGATTTTTGATTTGTGTTTTAAAGCTCCCAAATTTTATTTACTTTTTTTTAACATGGATGACGGGGGAATTAAATTCTTTCCCTTTTTAAATATTCAAGGGTATGCTTTAACACTCTTTGTTTTTTAGCAAATATTCCCTAGTATAAAGTGCAATCTACACTCACCGGCCACTTTATTAGGTACACCTTTGCAAAGTAACGGGTTTGGACCCCCTTTTCCCTTTTCAAAAACTCCCTAAAATTCCCTTCGTGGCATAGTTCCCCCAAAAGGTTTTTGCAACGATGTTCAAGGGGTTTCCCAAAGGGGCCCCCAAAAGGGTTTCCCAAGAAAATTTTTTCCCCACCCCTTGACCCACACCCCCAAACCCCTGAACCGTTGTTACAAGGCGGATGATCCATGTTTCTTGTTGTTGACGCCAAATTTTGACCCTACCATCCAAAATGTGCAGCAAAAATCGGGATCATAAGACCGGGAAATTTTTTCCCAAATTTCTTTTTCCTGTCCAATTTCCCGTGAGTTGGGAAAAATTTGGACCCTCGTTTCCTTTTTAGTGAAAGGAGTGGAACCCGGGGGGGTTTCTTCTGCTGCTGTACCCCCTCTGCCTAAAAGTTCGCGTACTGGGGTTTAGAGATGCTTTCTCCCCTCCCTTGGTTTTTTAAACGGGTGGCTTTTTGAGTCACTGTTGCCTTTCTATCAGCTCAAACCCAGCCCTTGCCCATTCCCCTGTTGACCTTGGCATAAAAAAGGGCCCATTTCCCCCCCAAACAGGATTTGCCGCCCACTGGATTTTTTTTTTTTTGGGAAACATTTCTGAAAAACCCCTAGAGAGGGTTTTGTGCGTAAAAAACCCCGGAGATAAGCATTTTTTAAAAAATATCAGACCACCCCCTTCTGGAAAAACAACAAATCCCAAAATTTCCCTAGGAAATCAAACCCTTTTTCCCCCATAGGATGCCCCCGGTTTGAACTGAAGGGATTGTCTTGCCAAATGTCTACATCCCCTAAAATGCACTGAGTTCCCGCCTTTGTGTTTGGTGATTAAAAATTAAGTGTTAAGGGAGCATTTGGGGAAAGGTTGTCCCAAATAAAGGGGCCCGGGTGTGGTTTTTTCCCCTAGTTTTTTTATAAAAAGTTTTATTCCCTTTTAAAATTTTAAAAGAATTTATTCTAAGTATAAATTTTCCCCTGTAAAAATTTATAATAAATAGAAACGGATTTTAAATTTCCTGGTTTTAGTATCCCAAACCGGGTTTAAAATTCCAAATTTATATCTTTCCCAGAAAAGTATATGTTCCCTAGAACTCTGAATAATACAGTATGCAAGGTCTAGTATATATTCCCCAGTAGATAGTTTATATCACAGTATATATTCCCTAGTGTATAGTAAATATTTCCTGGTATATAGTACAGTATATATTCCCTAGTATATCGTATATACTACAATAGTCATTCTCTTCTATATTATTGTACGGTATATGTTACCTTTGAAGTTTTAAAAACCCGATGCAATTCCAGTATATATTCTCTATTATATATTATATACTACAGTATATATTTTTCAGTATATTTTTTCACTATTTCTTTTTCTTTGTGGGATAGTTTGATAAAAACCCCGGGATATTTTTCATTTTTATAGTACCCGGGTTTTACTCCCCCAGTATTAGTACAGTTATTTCCCTTGTTTTTTTTACCCGTAATATTCTTAGTGTATGTTATAACCCTTGTAAAGTTTTATATCCCCTTGGGTTTTTAAATTTAGAGGACACAGATTAGAGTTTAGTAAAGGGGTTTAAATTTCCCGGCAAATGTCCCCCAGTAATATGCAGAAGTCAGGTCATATCTGTGAGGTGGTGGATGTCCACCAGCAGGGGCGCCATTTTCTTTAGTGATAGCTATTACCTGGCGAGATCTTGCCTTCCCTCTGCCTGCTGTTTCCCTGTGCCACCGTCCGGCCACCCTTACCCAGTCATCACTCTCCCCTTAAAGCAAAACCCCCCTTCTTTTCTATAGGCCCCCCACAAAATCAAAAAACATCTTTCCCCTCCCGTTGATTTTTAGCAGGATCAGTTTAAATAAAAACTAGGGGGGCCCCCCCAAAAGATGATTTGGGGGGGGAAGGTGGTTTGGGGAAATGGCTAAGGAGTTTTTTAAAGCCCAAATCCTTATTTTCCTAGACCTGAGGTGGCCCCAGAGGTGTCAACTCCCCTCTGTTGAGTGACTACAGTGCCTACAGGGCTTGTTTTTTCTGGGGGTTTTTTGGGGGAAGAATTTGGTTTAGGGCCCCCCCAAAGGGGGCGTTTCGGCCAATAGATATTGAAGGTGTATGGAGTTACCCAAAAGTTGAATGGTGGGATTCGATATGGAAAAGGATGGGTAGATTATCGGGAAAAAAAGGGAAAAGGCCCCCCCCAACCCTTAAAGGGGCAGTTTGGGGGGCCCCCGGGGGGTCCCCTTAAAAAGAAGGAAAGGAAAATAAACCGGTAACCAAGGAGAACCAGCACTGGAAGGAAGGCGCAAAGGAAGGCGAGTAGAGAGATTTTTCTCATTGGGCCCCCCAGAACCCTTTTTATCTGGGGTTTTAAAAAGGATAACCTTTTTTTTTTTTTTTTTAAAAACAAAGTTAAAACTGGATTTATTCCCCTTTGGGTAAAGTTATACTCCATTTACTGCGCTTTTTGGGTAGCTGCAAATTTCCCTGTTTTCAGTTTTATTATTGCCCGGGCAGCATTGGTGAACTAAATTAAACCTTTGCCCCAAAGGGGTAACCTTTGATCCCCTTTTTCCTTCAACCCAAACATTCCAAAACCCTTCCCCTTTCCTGCGCCCCCACCTGAAAAATTTTTTCCCCCAAACCCCCCCATTCCCCAAACTTGACCTAAATTTAAAAGGGTCCCCCCGCCCCCGGCATCTCCCGCCCTTTACTACCCGCAAAATCCCTTTTCTGTGGCCCCCCAGTTTGAACCCCTTTGTCCCCCCCAATCCATCCTAAAATCTCCTTTCCCGTTGATTCACCTCTCTTTCCCCGCTTTCTCCCTTTCCCCCTCCCTTTTGCCCCAAACCCTTTTACCCGGCTTTCCCATTGCCCCAAAGATTCAGTTAAATTACTAACCCCTGACCCAAAAAAGGGTCTCCATAAACCCCTTTCCCCCCCATACATCTTTGCCCTAATCTCCCGTTTTCTCCCCCCAAGCAAATCCTTCCCCAAAGGGCCTTTCCTTGCTCTCCTCTCATCAGCTCCTCACATAACCGTTCCAAGATTCTCCCGGGGCTTCCCCCACACTTGGAAATCATGCCCCAAAAAAATTTGGGCTTCCCCCAAATTTCACCAGTTTCAAAAGCAAACGGGAAAACCTTTTCTTCAGGCTTGCCTATAACCTAAAACCCAAACCCCCCCACCACTAACGGCCCCCAAAGCTTTTCTGCCCCCCCTTCTGTTTTTTCCCCTTTTTTTTTCCCTTTTAGATTGTAAAGGGCCCCCGCGGGCAGGGCCCCCTTTCCCTCTGTGTCAGTTAATAGTCATTTTTGTCCCCATTTTAATTGTTCCACATTTGTTATGTATGTAATTCCCCTTAAATGTACAGCGCCCTGGAATTAATGGCGCTCTAAATTAAATAATAATAATAATAATAATAATAAAAGGGGTTGTGCCACGATAGACCTTTAGAGCAGGCATCCTCAAACTGCGGCCCTCCGGCTGTTGGGAAACTACAAGTCCCATCATTCCCACTGTTATAGATTATATAAATGCATGATGGGAGTTGTAGTTTCCCAACAGCTGGAGGGCCGCAGTCTGAGGATGCCTGCTATAGATACATAGGATAGATAATATATGTCTGATGACTGAGGAGGAGCCCCTAATGATCGCTAAACCGTCCTTCCTCACCATGCTCGTGCAGCGGAGAATTCGTTGGCCGGACATGTGCACGGCTGCTCCTTTCAAAATCTCAGCGACTGACAAACACAGCAGAGCGCTGTACTCGGCTATCTCCATGGATCGCATCGTTTTTGAATAGAGCAAGTTCAGCTACTGCTTTGTGCAAAGACTGTTTGACTGTGTGAGAGTAGTGAGAAAAACGGGGAGCTTGGAGACCCCATTATGTGAGGAGTCAGGGTCCAAGAGGTGGGACCCCCCCAAACAAGCAGACATTTATCATCCATCCTGTGGAGAGATAAATCGTGACATAACACCTTTAAGCTCCAGCCTGCCATGGGTGCGGATCTGGTAAATGAGAGCTCCTTCCCACTGTACAACCACCTAGATGCCTTGGTTGCTATTGACCCTGACATCTATGGGGTTAAATAGCCAGGATCAGAGTTTATGATCTTGGCTGCTATATATTACAGTGGGCGGCTAACCATGCAGATCATCATGAGGATCACCATCTTCTCTGTACAATTACTCCAGAAAGTGACTGTTCTGCTCTAACTGCCCGGGCAATAAGGGGTCAATGATGACACTACAATGTCCTCCCCTGAGTGGGATGTGTCCGACACCCTCAGTGATTAGTCATATGTCACTCATCACAATGACAAACAACAAGTGATGATGGAAAACTGAAACCAATCAAGTCGGATGATCCTGATGACCAAAGATAAAGTGGTCCGTATTGGAGATCTGAAGAAGGACAGAGAAGGACATGGACCTCGACTACAATGAAGAACTGAAGGAGGACAGAGGAGGACCTGGTCAGTGATGGAGATGTGCGGGAGGACCTGGTCAGTGATGGAGATGTGAAGGAGGACCTGGTCAGTGATGGAGATGTGAAGGAGGACCTGGTCAGTGATGGAGATGTGCGGGAGGACCTGGTCAGTGATGGAGATGTGCGGGAGGACCTGGTCAGTGGGGATGTGCGGGGGCCCCTGGTCGTGTGGAGATGGGGGGACCGGTCAGGAGGGGAAATGTGGGGGAGGGACCTGGTCGTGATGGAGATGTGCGGGAGGACCTGTCAGTGATGGAGTTTTCGGGGGGGAAACCTGTCAGTGATGAAGATGTGCGGTAGGACCTGGTCAGTGATGGAGATGTGAAGGAGGACCTGGTCAGTGATGGAGATGTGCGGGAGGACCGGGTCGTGAGGAGATGTGCGGGGGGGACCTGTCAGTGATGGAGGTGGGGGGGGACCGGTCGTGATGGGATGTGCGGGAGGACTGGCAGTGTGGAATGGGGGGAGGACCTGGTCAGTGAGGAGAGTGGGGAGGCCCCGGCAGTGATGGGATGTCGGGAGGCCCTGGTCAGTGTTGGAGATGGGGGGGACCTGGTAGGGGATGGAGATGTGGGGGGAGGACCTGGTCATGATGGAGATGTAAAAGGATTGGGGAGGACCTGGTCATGTGGGATGTGAAGAAGGCCCCTGGCACGGGGGGGAGATGAAGGGGGGGCTGAGGCAGGAACTAAGGGGGAGGGACCAGGTAGGTGATGGAGGGAAGGATCCAGACAGGTGGGAGATGGAGAGGACAAGGTGGCCGGCGCACGGTAGTCGCAGGCAATCATGACTCTTATATGGCAAAATGAGTGCTCCCCGGGGCTCGTTTCTCTCCGACACATATGCAGCAGCACAATCCCCGGGATTTAAACAGCCACCAAAACCCGTCCACAAAAGCGATGGCGGATTGTCCCCATTCCCTGACGTTATACACCGCTAGGGCGACGTGTGCCATGCACCGAGCTGCCATCTCCTTACCTCAGGCCCCCGGCGCTGTCACGCAGCTCCTCCCTCCCCGGGGCTCCACAGCACCAAACCGGGGAAAAAATTCAGACCACGGTTTTCCCCCGCCCCGCCCACGCCAACAGAGACTACAATAGGGGTTGCGACTTAACTTGATTAAGTTTAATGTCCAATCAAAAGACCCCAAACGGTGACGCGGGGCGGAACTAGAAAGTTTATGGAAAAGGGAAACACGCCCAAACAGAAACGAGCTGCGAGAGAACAACCAATCAGAGAGAGAGAAAAATGACAGATGGGCGGGAATTGATAAGTGTGTTACTAGCAGTTTGTCTCGCTGAAGAAGGCGCAATTGGGACGCGCCAAAAAAGGATCATGAGCTGTTTAAAAAGAATAATTTTAACCAAAAAAAAAAAGCGAGATTCGGCTATTTCCCTTTAGCTATAATAAAGTGTTGGAGACAAGTGCGCGTTTGTGAAGGGTTTTGCTGTGTTGTGTCACAATGGACCCCTTTACAATACTTCTTTTTACGCAGCTTCTGGCGTATAGTCTGGGGCCCCCCTTAACAGCAGTTGGCGTTATTTTGGGGCCCCCCTTTAAAAGCGTCTGGCTGTATAGTCTGGAGCCCCAAAAACAGCAGTTGGGTGTATTGTCGGAGCCCCCCAAAAAGCAGTACCCCGTATAGTCTGGAGCCCCCCCTTAACAGCGTCGGTGTATTTCTGGGGGCCCCCTATAAGAGAAGTTGGTGTTAGTTCTGGAACCTCCTATAACAGCATCTGGCGGGAGTCTGAGCCCCCTATAACAAAGTCTGGCCCGTATAGTTGGAGCCCCCTATAAAGCGTCTGGTGTGTTTCTGGAGCCCCCCATAACAGCAGTCTGGCTGTAATCTGGAGCCCCCAAAAGCAGTCGGCTGTGTGTCTGGGCCCCCATTCACAGTTGGGGTGTGTAGTATGGAGCCCCCCATAACATCGTCGGTTGTTAGTTTTTGGAGCCCCCCATAAAGGCAGTCTGGGTATGTATATGGAGCCCCCCATAACAGCAGTCTGGCTTATAGTCTGGGGACCCCTATAACAGCAGTTGGTGTGTGTAAAGGGGCCCCCCATAACAGCGTCTGGGTTTTGGGAGTTGGAGCCCCCCATAAAGCATCGGCTGTATATCGGAAACCCTATAACAGCTTGGTGGTTGTTTGGAGCCCTATAAAAGCAGTCTGGCTGTATACATCTGGAGCCCCCTATAACAGCAGTCCTGCCATGTATAACACACACAGGCACCCATAAATAAGCAGTCTTGCTGTATAGTCTGGAGCCCCCTATAACCAGCAGCTCCTGGTCTTGCGTGTAGTCTGGAGCCCCCTACACAACAGCAGTCTACACGCGAAGTGTAACACTGGAGTACCCCTATAACAAGCAGTCTGTTTGTGTAGTCTGGAACCTCCCTATAACAGCAGATCTGATTGTGTAGTATGGACCCCCTATAATAGCAGCTCGGTTCTGGGCTGTGTAGTCTGGAGCCTCCCTATAACAGCCAGTCTGGCTGTGTAGTCTGGAGCCCTCTATAACAGACACATCCTGGCTGACAGAATCTGGAGCCCCCTATAACACAGTTCTGGCTGTGTAGTCTGGAGACCCTATACACACAAGCAGTCTGGCTGTATAGTCAGGAGCCCCCTATAACATCAGTCTGGTTGTATAGCCTGGAGCCTCCAAGAAAACACAGTCTGGAGCTGTTGGTAGTCTGGAGCCCTCTATAACAGCAGTCCTGGCGTGAGTAGTCGGAGCCCCCGAAATAACAGACCGTCTGGCTGTACACAAGTCTGAGCCCCAATAACATCAGTCTGGCTGTATAGTCGGAGCCCCACTATAGAAACGCCAGTCTGAGCCTGTATAGTCGGAGACGACCCTACACACACACAGCAGTCTGGATGTTAAGTAAGGAGTCCCCTATAACAGCTGTCTGTTTGTTAGTCTGGGCCCCCTATAACAGCAGTCCGGCTGTATAGTCTGGAGCCCCTAAAACAGCAGTCTGGCTGTGTAAGTCAGGGTCCCTATAACAGCAGTCTGGCTGTGTACGATCTGGAGCCCCCAATAACGAGCAGTCATGGCCGTTTAGTCCTGGACCACCCTAGTAACAGCGTCTGGCTGTTTTCGATCTGGAGCCCCCATAACACAGCAGTCTGGTTGTGTATCACAGGAGACCCCTATAACAGCGTCTGGATTTAGTAGCCTGCACCCGACACACACCCTTATAACACAGTCCTGGCTGTCACACAGAGTCTGGAGCCCTATAACAGCAGTCTGGCCGTGTAGTCCTGGAGCCCCCTAAAACAGCAGTCTGGCTGTGTAGTCGGACCTCCTAATCTAACACAAACAGCAGTACTGGTTGTATAGAGGTCCTGGATCCCCCTATACTACATCGAGTCCCCTGGTTGATAGTCTGGAGCCCCCTATAACAAGCAGTCTGGTTATTGTATAGTCTGGAGGCCTTCCTATAACATCAGACCTGGCTGTATAAGTCCCTGGACCCCCTATAACAAGTCGGGCGTGTGTATCTGGAGCACCCTATAACAGCAGTCCTGGCTGTGTAGATCTGGAGCCCCCTTAAAGCAGTCAGGCTGTTAATAGACTGGACAGCCGCCCATAACAGCAAGTCCTGGCTCGTGTAGTCTGGAGCCCACTATAACAGCAGTCTGGTTGTATATTCCTGGGGCCCCTATAAACACAGTCTGGCTGTAAGTCTAGGATCCCCCCCTATAACAGCAGTACCTGACACATATATAGTCGGGGGCGCCCCCTATAACAGCAGTCTGGCTGTATAGTCTGGGATCCCCCTATAAGACAGCAGTCGGTATATAGTCTGGCGCCCCCTATACAACAGCAGTCTGGTTGGTAGTCTGGAGCCCCCCTCACACAGCAGTCTGGATGTATAGTCTGGAGCCTCTATAACAGCAGTCCTGGCTGTATAGGACCTCACGATGGCCCCCTATAACATCGAGTCTGGTTTTGTAGTCCTGGAGTCCTCCTATACACAGTCTCGGGATGTACGAGTCCTGGAGCCACCTATAACAGTCATCTGGCTGTGCATAGACTGAGCCCCGAAAACAGTCAGTCTGGCCAGAATAGTCTGGAGCCCCCTATAACAGCAGTCTGCTGTACATAGTCTGAGCCACCCTTAGACAGCTACTCTGGCTGTATAGCGTCCCCAGGAGCCCCCTATAACAGGCAGTCTCCTGGCTGTATATCCACGAGCCCCTATAACAAGCAGTCCTGGCTGTAAACTGGAGCCCCCTATAACAGCAGTCTGGCTGTATAGTCTGGAGCCGCCCTACACAAAAGCATTCTGCTGTATAGTCCGATGAGGAGGCGAGTCCTCCCTAATAACAGCAGTCTGGAGTGGTGTCAGTTGTGGTAGACAGCCCATCTATAAACAGACAATCTGCTGTGTATTCTGTACGCCCCACCTATAACACAGTCTGGTTGTTGTAGTCTGACCCCCCTATAATAGCAGTCTGGATGTATACGTCTGGAGCCCCCTCAACACTAACAGCCAGTTCGCCGGGTCATAGTCTGAGCACCACTAATAAACACACAGTCCTGCTGTATAGCAGATCTCAGAGCCCCCTAGAACACGCATCTGGGTGTATGTCTGGAGCCCCGCTATAACAAGGACAAGTCCCTGGCTGTATAGTCTGGAGCCCCCTATAACAGCAGTCTGGCTGATAGTCCTGGAGCCACACACACACTAACAGCAGGATACAGGCTGTAATAGATCTGGAGGCCCCTATAACAGCATCTGCTGTAATAGGTCTGGAGCCCCCTAACTAACAGCAGTCTGGCTGTGTACCTTCTGGAGCCCCCATATAACAGCAGCTCTGCTCTATAGTCTGGATCCCCCTATACACAGACCAGTCCTGGTTATATAGTACCGGAGCCCCCTATAACACCGCAGTCTGGTTTGTGTAGTCTTGACCCCCTATAACACAGTCACACGATGTATAGTCTGGAGCCGCCCTATAACGACACACAGTCTGGCTGTAATAGTCAGGGAGGAGCCCCTATAACCAGCAGAGACAGTCTGGATGTGTGTAGTCTGGAGCCTCCTATAACAGCAGTCCATGAGGTAAAGGTCCTGAGCCCCCTATAACAGCCACTCTGGCTGTGTAGTCCTGGAGCCCCCAATAACAGCAGTCTGCATGTATAGTCTGGAGCCCCCTATAACAGCAGTCTGCATGTATAGTCCAGAGCCCCCTATAACTGCAGTCATGGCGCGTATAGTCTGGACACCCCCTATAATAAGCAGTCTGCTGTGTAAGTTTGGAGCCTCTTATAACAGCATCAGGCGTGTAGATCTGGAGCCCCCCCTATAACAACAGTCTCACACACGTTGTGTAGTCTACGACCCCCCCATAATAGCAGTCTGGATGTATAGTCTGGAGCCCCCTATAACAGCAGTCTGTGTGTATAGTCTGGAGCCCCCTATAATAGCAGTCTGGCTGTATAAGCTCTAGGAGCCCCCTACTAAATACAATCTGAGTGTATAGTCCTGGAGAGCCCCCCTATAACACAATTCTCGGCTGTGTAGGTCCTGGACACCCCTATAAGACAGCAGTCTGTCCCCCCCCCCCTAGCTAATAGTCCTGGAAACCCCCTAAACAGCAGTCTGCTGTAAATATCTACACACACCGACCCTAAATAACAGCATGTCTTGGGTGTATAGTCTGACCCCCTATAACACAGTCCGGTTGTATAGTCTGGTACCCCCAATCTAGTACAGCCGTCAGGCTGTATAGTCTGGAGACCCCTAATAACGAGCTGTCTGGCTGTGTATTTGAGCCTCTTAAAGCGCACCAATCTGGCATGTGTAGTCGGAGCCCCCTATAAAAGCAGTCTGGCTGTGTAAGTCCTGACGCCCACTATAACAGCAGTCTCTGGGCTGTATAGTTCTTGAGGAGCCCCCTATAACAGCAGTCTGGCTGTACACACACATCTGGGGCCCCCTATAACAGCAAGTCTGGCTGTATAGTCTGTAGCCCGCCTATAACACAGTCTGAGTTGTATAGTCCTGGAGCCCCCTATAACAAGCAGTCTGGGCTGTATAGTCTGGAGCCCCCATAACCACAGGTACCCGGTTGTGTAGTCTGGAGCCCCTATAACAGCAGTCCCATGGCTGTAATAGTCGTGAGACCTCTATAACAGCTTGTTCCTGGCTGTGTATCTTGGGGAGCCCACCTATAACAGCTGTCTGGCTGTATAGTCTGGGATCCCCCTATAACAGCAGTCTGGCTGGTAGTCTGGAGCCCCCTATAACAGCAGTCTGGCTGTGTAGTCCTGAGAAGCCCTCCTATAACAGCAGTCTGGTTTAAAAGATCTGGAGCCCCTATAACAGCAGTCTGGCTGTATAGTCTGGCAGCCCCTATAACAGCAGCCTGCAGTAAATGTCTCATGGAGCCCCCTATAAACAGCAGTCTGTGTATAGTCTGAGCCCCCATAACAGCAATCTGGCTGTATAGGTCTAGATCCCCCGTATAACAGCAGTCGTGGCTGTAAAGTCTGGATCCCCCTATAACGAGCTGTCTGGCTGTGTAGTCTGGAGCCCCCTTTAAACAGCCGTCTGTCTGTATAGTCTGGAGCCCCTAAAACAGCAGTCTGGCTTGGAGTCCTGGACCACCCTATACCAGCAGTTCTGCTGTGTAGTCTGGAGCCCCCCTATAACAGCAGTCTGGTGATGTAGTCATGAGCCGCCCTATAACAGCATCTGGCTGTGTAGCTGGAGCCCCCTATAACACAGTCTGGCTGTATAAGTCCTGAAGCCCCTATAACAGCAGTCTGGCTGTATAGTCTGGAGCCCCCAATAACAGCAGTCTGGCTGTATAGTCTGGGGCCCCTATATTAGCAGTATGGCTCTGTAGTCTGGAGCACTCAATAACAGAAGTCTGGCTGTGTAGTCCCTGGATCCCTCCCTATAACAGCAATGTGGGTGTCATATTCTGGAGCCCCTATAACAGCAGTCTGGTGTATATTCTTGGAGCCCCTAGACTGCACCACAGTCTGGCTGTGTAGTTTGAGAGCTCTTATAAACAGCAGTCTGGCTGTATAGTCTAAGCCCCCTATAACCAGTCTCGGTTGTGTTCCTGGAGCCCCTTATAAAACAGCATATCGCTGTGTAGTCTGGAGCCCCCCTATATAACTGCAGTCTGGCTGTCGTAGCAACTCCTGTAGTCTCCATATACAGCAGTCTGGCTTGTTGTAGTCTGGAGCCTCCTATAACAGCAGTCTGGCTGTAATAGTCTAGGACCGCCCCCAATAACAGCAGTCTGGCTGTATACAACACTCCGGAGCCAACCCCTATAATACCGCAGTCTGGCTCGAATAGTCTGGGGGACACCTATAACAGCATCTGGCTGTTGAAGTCCTGGTGCCCCTATAACAGACACACATCAGGTTGCAATAGTCTGGAGGCCACCCTAGAATCAGCAGTCCTGGCTGTATAGAGTCCTGGAGCACACACTAAACATCAGTCTGTGTCTTGTAGATCATGGAGCCCCCTTAAACCATCAGTCCGGATGTGTAGTCTGGAGCCCTCCTATAACAGCATCTGGCTGTACACACGCATCTGGAGCCCCCTATAACAAACAGCAGTCTGGATGTGTAGGTCCACTGTAGCCCCCTGATCAGCACAGCAGTCTGGATGTGTAGACACCTGGACCTCCTATAACAGGCAGCTGGCTGTGTTGTCTGGAGCCCCCCTATAACTGCAATCTGGCTGTATAGTCTGGAGCCCCCCTCATAAAACAGACAGTCTGGGTGTATAAGTCCTGGAGCCCCCTATAACTTCAGCAGTCCTGGTTGTGTAGATCTGACCCCCATTAAATGCAGTCTTGCACATGTATAGTCACAGAGCTCCCCTATAAACAGCAGATCCTGGGCTGTGTTATCTGGGAGCCCCCTTAGAACCGCAGTCTGTGTTGTGTAGACCTGGAGACCCCTATAACAGCAGTCTGTTGTGTATCGCACTGGAGCCCCCTATAACACCACACGTTTGGAGCTGTGTGTCTGGAGCCCCCTAAACAGCAGTCTGGTACGTGTCACATCCTGAGCACCCCTATGCAACAACAGTCCTGGCTGTGTAAGTCCTCGAGCCCCCTATCACACAGTCTGGATGTGTAGTCTGTAAGCCCCCTATAATACTGCAGTCTGTGATTGTAGTCTGGCAGCCCCCGATAAACAGAGTACTGCGCGCTGCTAATAGGTCGGAGCCCTTTAATACACAGCAGTCTGGCTGTGTAGTCTGGAGCCCCCTAATAAACAGCAGTCTGCCTGTATAGTCTTGGCCCCTTTATTGCAGTCTGGCTGTAAGCGGTCTGGAGCCCCCTATAACAGCAGTCTGTTGTGGTAGACAAGGACCCCTTATAACAGTGCAGTCTGGCTGTGTATTCTGAGCCGCACCTATCACACAATCTGGCTGTGTAGTCTGGAGCCCCCTTAACGACGCAGTCTGGTTGTGTAGTCCTGGAGCCCCTATAACAGCACAGTCTGGCTGTGTGTCGTCTGGACCCCCATAACAGCCAGTCGGGCTGTGTATTCTGGAGACCCTATAACAGCAGTCTCTGGCTGTATATGTCTGAGTCCCCCCCTATACCAAGCAGTCAGGGAGGCGTACAGTCTGGAGCCCTCCATATATCAGCAGTGTCTCAGTTGTATACTCTGGAGCCCCCCTATAACAGCAGTCTGGCTGTGTAGATTCATGAGCTCCTTCAATATCAGCAGTCAGGCTGTGTAAGTCTGGCGCCCCCTATAATACAGTCTGGCACACATAGTCTGGAGCCCCCTAAGATAAGCAGTCTGGCTGGATAGTCTGGAGCCACACCCTATAAACCAGCAGACTGGGCTGTGTAGTCTGGAGCCCCCCTGTAACAGCAGTCCTTGCTGTATATCTGGAGCCCCTAAACAGCAGTCTGGCTATATAGTCTGGAGCCCCCTATAACAGCAGTCTGACTGTATAGTCACACACTGGAGCCCCCCTGTATCAGCAGTCCGGCTTTGTAGTCACTGGAGCCCCCCTATAAAATAAACAGCAGTCTGGCTGGTCACAAGTCCTGAGCCCCCCTATAACAGCAGTCTGGCTGTATAGTGCTGCGAGCCCCCCTGTAACAGCAGTCTGCTGTATAGATCTGGACACCACCCATAAAAACAGCACGTCTGGCTGTAGTAGTCTGGAGGCCCCTATAACAGCAGACTGCTGTGTAGTCCTGGCGCCCCTAGAACTCAGTCTGGCTGTATAGTCCACACCCCCTATAACAGCAGTCTGGCGTACACAGTACACTCGGAGGCCCCTATAACAGCATCTGGCTGTGTATCCTCGGCGCACCCCGAAGAACAGCAGTCTGGCTGTATAGTCTGGCACAGCCCATATAACAGAGCAGTCTGGCTGTGTAGTCTGGAGCCTCCTATAAACATCACTCTAGCTGTATAGTCTGGAGCCCCCTTTACACAACATCAGTCCTGTTGTGTAGTCTGCGGATGCCCCCTATACCAGCAGTCTGGCTTATAGTCTGGAGCTGCCTATAACGAGCAGTCCCTGTCTCTGGTGAGTCCTGAGGAGATCCCCTATAACAGCAGTCGGCTGTATAGTCTAGGCGCCCCCTCTATAACTGCAGTCTGCTGTATAGACTGGCGCCCCCTTACAACCGCAGTCCGGCTGTATAGTCTGGACACACCCCTATAACATCAGTCTGGCTGTTATCTGGAGCCGTCCCTATCAACGAGCAGTCTGGCTGTGTAGGATGACCACGACACACACCAGAGATCATTAGCAGAAGTAGAGTACAACTGCTATGCTTCTTAAAAAAACTCCTTCAGGTTTGCAGCTTAGGCACAGCAGGCGACATGTATGATCGGGCTTTCCGCCTGTTGTTTCACATGCGTATACTTGCCTCACTCTGCGACCTCCGCTGATCGGAGCATCAAACATGTTGGATGTTAGGAGGAGACGCAAGCTATCGCCACTTTGGAATGTCGCCTAAAACACAGAAGGGGCCGTCGCTTTGGAGATGGCACCGCTGTGGACTTCTGTGGCGTACATATATAACGTCCGAAAATTAACACATCAACAAATCCACTAAAAGAATTGAACAATTAGCTTAGAATTTGACGACAAATGGAAAATCCGGATAGTATTGTGTGGACAGTAAACAACGTCCGTAAATAACGTCAGAGCTAAATACATCTGGATTTTCCATGGGTATCAATTCTAACTGAATCACACTCTCAATAGATCGTTAAGGCTAGTTGGTGATGAGTATTGACGGACGTACATATGTCCGTATATATGACGCCGAACTAAGCCATGGGAACATCAGAAAAATCCTGCCTTGTAGGTACCACAGGTCTCCCAGCAATACATTTTTTGCTCTTCACTAACATGTTTAAATAATGATTTTTTCGCATGATTCCAGCCTGTCTAGAAACTTAAGTACATGTGAGGGCGCATTCCTTATGCACCTAAGTTCTGCAATGCGCCTCACACACTGGCGAGGCGCAGGGAATTTTCCTCCACATTTATGAGTGCACTTCGAGCGCCGACATAAATCAGGCGCAGTTTTCACGAAAAAAAAAAAAAAAGTGAAAACGGGCACCATGACACGCCGATCTTCATACATGTCGCTCAGAGTATATTGCATGTCCTGAGAGATTGTGACTAGGAATCCTCTAGTATTCTGTTCCAGTGTAGTATCTAGTATCTTCTGTGTGTCTGGTTCTGTTGTATTTCATTTAGGTGTAGTGATTGTATCTAGTTATCTAGTTCTGCTTAAGTTGCTTTGTGTCAGTTGTCAGCATGGTTTATTTCCAGATCCTGTTTGGTCCCAGCCTGTTTGTATGAGGGTCAGTTGTAGCTTAGGGACATTAATGAGGGACAGAATAGGGTCAGGAAGTCTGCTGTCAGGGACAGCAGTAGGGCTAGGTCTACAGAAAGATTCAGGGAAAGTAACTTAGGGTTTGTCATCTATGCCGTATAAATGTGTCAGGATTGCAGCCTTTATGGTGTCACTCTCTCCCTACAATCTTCTGCCTGATGCTTTGCACCTTCACCGTCTTTTATACTCACTTTGTAAAATATTTGGCTATCGTTTATATGTATATATATATATATTATATATAAATATATAATTTTATTATAAAATAATATATATATATTTATAAAATATATATATAATTATATATATATATATATATATATAGTTGTCGATATAAATCTATGACTTACTCCTCGTTGTGCGGTTTCCAAATAAAAATAAGAATGGACATATGGAAGCTGGTATTAAGGTGTGACACTATTTAATAAATCCACTATGTTTCTGCTTTCACCTTGGATCAAATATTTCTTTCATTGGTTATTGTGCAAAACAGCAACATGAGGGTCTCCACTATCCCTCTATTATATACTCAAAGAAGACATAAATACGGCTTTGTGACTCGTTAGCCTTTTTATTATGTGTAAGGAATATATTCTTTAACTTCTCAATTCCAACAGGTATTGCAACATTTAGCAACTCAACAATATTTATTGCACATACCCATATATTCGTAAGTTACTGGAGGTTTAGGAAATTTCCTCCAATATGTTATATGTATCTCTGGATTTCCAGCATAATTGTTAGCCGGGACTTCACATAGTTGCTTGGACTTTGTAACATACCCAGAACGTTTCGGAGGTCATGCCTGACAAGGGAGAGAGGTGATGAGCTGAGCTCTGTGATATAGAGGGTTATATGATAGAGGAGAGGAGCTGAGCTCTGTGATATATAGGGTTATATGATAGAGGAGAGGAGCTGAGCTCTGTGATATATAGGGTTATATGATAGGAGAGGAGCTGAGCTCTGTGATATATAGGGTTATATGATAGAGGAGAGGAGCTGAGCTCTGTGATATTTAGGGTTATATGATAGAGGAGCTGAGCTCTGTGATATATAGGGTTATATGATAGAGGAGAGGAGCTGAGCTCTGTGATATATAGGGTTATATGATAGAGGAGAGAAGCTGAGCTCTGTGATATATAGGGTTATATGATAGAGGAGAGAAGCTGAGCTCTGTGATATATAGGGTTTTATGATAGAGGGAGAGAAGCTGAGCTTTGTGTCATATAGGGTTATATGATAGGGGGAGAAAAGCTGAGCTCTGTGATATATAGGGTTATATGATAGAGGGAGAGAAGTGAGCTTGTGATATATAGGGTTATATGTAGAGAAGAGAAGCTGAGCTCTGTGATATATAGGGTTATTTATATGAGCAGAGAAGCTGAGCTCTGTGTTATATAGGGTTATATGATAGAGGAGAGTAGCTGAGCTCTGTGATATATAGCGTTATATGATAGAGGGAGAGGAGCTGAGCTCTGTTATATAGGGTTTATGATAGAGGGAGAGAAGCTGAGCTCTGTGATATATAGGGTTATATGATAGAGAAGCTGAGTTTTGTGATATATAGAGTTATATGATAGAGGAGAGAAGCTGAGCTCTGTGATATATAGGGTTGTATGATAGAGGAGAGAAGCTGAGCTCTGTGATATATAGGGTTATATGATAGAGAAGCTGAGTTTTGTAAATATATTGGGTTATATGATAGAGGGAGAAGCTGAGCTCTTGTATATTTAGGGTTATATGATAGAGGAGAAAAGCTGAGCTCGGGTGATATATGGGTTATGTGAATAGAGCAGAGAAAGCTGAGTCGGGTGATGTATAGGGTTATATGATAGAGGAGAGAAGCTGAGCTCTGTGTTGTATAGGGTTATATGTTTAGAGGAGGGGAAAGCTGAGCTCTGTGTATATTGGGTTATGTGATAGAGAAGAGAAGCTGAGCTCTTTTATATATAGGGTTATATGATAGAGGAGAGAAGCTGGGCTCTGTGATATATAGGGTTATATGATAGAGGAGAGGAGCTGAGCTCTGTGATATATAGGGCTATATGATAGAGCAGAGAAGCTGAGCTCTGTGATATATAGGAGTATATACAGAGTTTTATGATAGAGGACTCAGCACCGGTATTTTCCCTTCCGATAATGAGCAGGACTGACCTGTCCAGAGTAGAAATCGTGCAATACATTACCACAGTTCTTATCTGCATAAGCACAACCTTTATTGTAGACATGACTACAAATATAAAAGTAATAGTTTCTCCATTGCCATCTCCTCCTTTGGTGCTAACTCTGCCTACAAAGCCTCAGACCCTATTGGACTTGATACTTTTTTTGGGAACAACCCTGACTATATCTCAGCACTATAAGTTCTACACCATGTTGGTTAACCATTTCCCTTGAGACAACATGGTTATTTTTAAGTTACATTTAAATGTCTGAGGTCAAGAGAAAGAGGAAGAAGACTATTATAGCATTACTACTACTACTACTACTACTACTACTACTACTACTACTACTACTACCAGACTATGGACGACCACAGCAGCTGGAAAACGGAAAAATGTCCTCTAAACTGAGAAATCTGGATAGGAAACAGTAAAGAGCTAAGTCTTGAAGGAATTTACATTCTATGGGTAGGGATTTTTTAACACCTTGCTTGTGCATCTTAAATAAAAACAACTAAAACATTGATCAGCACTTCTAAAACAGAATGAAAGAAATTGGCGTAGGGGCACACTTTTACGATACCTGAAAATCTGAGGCTCTTCGTTCACATTAATGATCAAAACTGTGAGGGCCCATCCACCAACTACAAGGTGATGTTAGCTCAGATGGGGACCTACACTTATCAAGCATTCTCATCTCTCTCGGTGCCTTTCCGGGCCTCCATACTTTCAGGGCATAAACGTCCCAGTTACACTCTGTTTTGATCAAGTATGGATTCCTTCAAAGTCCTAAAAGTATATAAAGAGAACCAAAGCAAACACTTCATGAAAAACCATTTGATTTGGTCAATAATTTATTGAGGAAAAATTTAAATCCATGTCACATATCTGTGAATGGCAAATGTATGTGAACCTTTAGAATAAGCAGATAATTGGAAGGTGAAGTTAAAGGGGTGTTCCTGGACCTATACATGCTCGTTGGGCCCTTGGATAGGGTTTAAAAAGGGAAAAACCAACCTCAAAATTAAACCCCCTGGACGGCCCCCCAAAACCCCCGGCCCTACCGGGGCGTTCAATCAGGGGCTGAAAAAGGGGAACTTTCATCGTTCATTTTGCCCGCTAAAGGCCAATCACGGGCCCCAAAAAACCCCCCCCTGCATGTGACCTTTGCCTGTGATTGGCTGGAGCGGCCAGGGGTGAGTGATGGCCTTTCCGGGGTTCAGTGGGGAAAAAAAAAGGGCCCCCGGAGCCCCGGGGGGAAAGGGGGGAACCTCCAGGGGTAAGTTTTTAAGGTTTTAACTTCTTTTTTTTCCCTCATGTTTCGACCCACAACAAAGCAAAAAATGGGTCCCGGGAACCCCCCTTTAAAGGGTTTAAAAGCGTGTTCCCCAATTTGTGTTTTCGTTGCTTCTTTCATCTGTATTAAAATGCACAACCCATATTTTCCCTTGATTTTTTAAAATTTTAGATTTTAATTATGAAACCCCCAAATTTTAAAAAAACCATTTAAAAGAAAACTCTGCAGTGATACGGGTTTTTAAACCCCAAAACTAAAGAAACAGGTATCTATCAAAGTCTGCCTTTTCCCCATCCCCTGTCTGTGGAAATAACCCATGCCCATAAAAAAAATGAAGACCTCAGAAAAAGAGTTGTTGAGCTAATCAGGGGGGAAAAAGCTAAAAAAACCATCTCTAAAGAGATTAGACTCCACCAATTCACAGTTAAATGGAGAAAATTCAATACTATTAACCCCAAAAGGGTCGACTAAAAAATTTAAACGGGCCAAGAGCAGGGGGGTTGTAATATTTTCCCCAATCAAAAAGGGAACCCAAAGGAAACCCCCTAAGCAAAAAATTTCTCAACGGGTGGGTTTAATGATCATGGGGCCACCATAAGGCCCTTTGAACAACAATGGGGGAGCAGGCAGGTTTTAAAAGGAGAAAGTTTGCTGCTCGTCATATGAACATTACTGCCCATCTCCAGTTTGCTATGGATCACCTGAACAAGCCAGAAGCTAGTGGAATAATGTTTTGTGGGTGAATGAGGCCAAAATAGAGATTTTTTATTTAATCAAGGACCGTTATGTTTGAAGAATGGAGAACGATGTTAAATTTCCCGGGTACAAACCTCATTTCCCGTTTAGGATTTGGGTTACCAAAAGGCAAACCAAGATTTTAATCCCCTGGACCAAAACCCCAAGTGATGGAATAAAAACCCCACCGGGGTGGAGTCTAAATAGGTCCGGTTTTTTACCGAGGCCCGGGCCGCAAAAACGGGGTGGAATTTCGCGGGGGAGTAAAACCAGGTCGGACCCCTGAAAGTGACTTGCTTGGGGGTTGGGAAACCGAGGTTGGGAGCGTGGACAAAAACGGGAAGCAAGCTCGTAGTCGGGACAGGCAGAAGGTCAGGACCGGGGGCAAAAGGGTTCGTTTGGGCGAGGACGGAGGGAAAAGGTACGGGAAACAGTAAAAACAAGATCCAACGAGAACGCTTCCTTTTCAAAAATTAAGGGGAACTATCGATTTGGCAGGGGGTAAGGGAAAAGGGGAGGGCTTAAATAGGGTCAGGGCCCGTTGAAAACCCCAAACACCAAAGGGCCCGGGAACAGGAAGCGCGCGCCCGGTCAGAACAGGAAACGCGGGGGGGGGTAATAGACCCGAAGGGTGCGGCTCGCCTGCCGCCGGAGGGGGGGTCACGGCGCCGCTGCAAACAGAGAAGCCGCTTGGGTCATTTTTGTAAACCCGTAAAACCCCACATGGGGGGTCGCGGGGACAACCCCTTTTCATTTACCCTCTTTGAAAAAATGGGGGCTTGAAATAAGGCTCTTTGGGGCCCTTTTTTTAAAAATGGGGCCCCCGGGGGTTGTCAAAAATGAAAGGAATAAAGAAATTTAATCAAATTTACAAAATTCTAAAAGGGAAAAAGTCAGGGTTTTAAACTGTGAGCTGGGGGCCCCAGGAGAACGAGGTGATGTAGCAAACAGAACTTAAGGGACACAAATAGTTTACAAATAAAAATGGGTTTGAATGTCCAAGTCAAAAACCTGACCATTTAAACCCAAAAAGAAATCTTGTGGAAGGAATGAAAAGTGAGCAGGTCATGGTAGGAAAACCCCCAACATAACAGAGCGGGAAACTGGGTTTTTACAGAGAAATGGACAAAAAATTTTCCCACAAGCCCATGTGAAAAAACTCATCAGCAATTACTGGGAAAAAAATTGATGATTTTTTTCCCGTACAAGAGGGCAAGCCCAGAAAATAAAAAGGGAAAGGTTTTTACAAAATTTTTCACTCCCAAAATTTGTTTTTTTTTTTGATCAATTTCCATAATTTAAAAAAAAGACCCGTCCCAAATTTTTTTTTCATTCGCTTTATTTGGTTCCCTTTTTTCTACCTTTTTGGACTGTTTGGGATTTTAAGTAAAATTTTTTTTAAAAATAAAAATTTAAAATTTAACGAGGTTTTGCCACTGTACAACAAACCCCCCTTACTCAAAAGACCCTTAAAAGGGGGTTTTCCCCACTACCAAAAGGGTTGCTGGGTTTTTATGTTAAAAAATCTTGCAAAAACAAGTCACTTTGCAATTAGGGCCATTATCGGGTGTCCTACCTTTTCCTAGAAATCCCCTTTGGGTAACAGAGGAGTGGACCCGCGGGGGAAAACCGCAAGCGATGCTAGTTAACCCCACGCCGGGAAAAACATTTCAAAGTACCCCCCCGGTTTTTTCACCAAAAGCCCCCCGCAAAGCGGGAGGGGACTTGTGGGGCGTGGGGCCCTACCAGGTTTTAAACCCCCTAAACATAAACTTGCGGGATGGCACCCGGGGAAAAGGGGGACCCAAAATCGAAACCCGGAGGGTATCGGGGACGGGCAAAAGGTCAGGGCGGCGGTAGAAGTTGTGGTCAGAGAGGGGGGGCAGACGGTCAGGGCAGGCGGCAAACGGGCAAAGTCGGGAAAACGAAAACAGAGGACTGGTACACGGGAAACCCAAGGGCTGAACCCTAACACTCTAAACCCCTCCAAAACCCCCCAACAACTGGCAGTGGTGCTGGGGGCGTTTTACCATATTTTGGACCAGGGGGCCGTCAATTAATTTTTTTAAACAGGCGGGGCGGGCCCCCTTAAATCCGGAAACCCCATGGCGCGCGGGGGCCTTTAAGGGCAGGGATTATGCACCGCGGGGGCTGTCAGAGCTGGAGACAGGAGCGGGGACTGGTAAGTAGGGGGTCCCCCGGGAAAGAGGGAAGGACCAGGGCCTGCGGCGCCGGGCGCCGTGACAAAAACCCCCCCCCCCCCTTAGTTTCCCCCCCTTTTCCCTTTTTAAAATTTTTAGCGAGGGGGGATAGGGGAAAGTTTTGGTTTGGGGTTCCCATGAACGCTCCCCCGGGGCCCAAACCCTTCCCAGTCGATAAGGTAAAACCCCGTTTCCCCCCCTAAATGAACTTCTCCGCCACACCCCTTTGACCTAAAAGTTTGTTATTTTGTGCTAGCAACAGGAAAAGGCGGGGACAGGTCGGGCGGGAGAAGGGGTTCACCCACCACAGGCTTGAGGAGGGACATGAAACGCTTCCCGGGACCCTTTAGAGAGGGGGCAGGGGGAAGCTTATAGGAAAAGGGGTTCAACGCTGGAGCACCAAAAAAGGGCCCCGGGTTTTTTGGGGCCCAACTTGTAACGGGGCATTTTTAAAACGGACGTTTTTTTGCGGAAAACCCAAAACCCCCTATGGGCCTGGCTCAAATGGGGAGGGGGCCCCTTCCCGGGCCCCGCCCAAGCCTGCGCTTGGTGCGGGCAGAAGTTGTAGCGGGGACCGACGCGTGAGTTCCCAGAGACCCTTTATTTTCCCTTTAATTGGGGCTTTCCAGGGCCCGGGGAAAAAGAAACGAGATAGCAAAGGGGGAGGGGGTGGGGGGGGATTTTCCCCCAAAAGACAAAAAAAAAGGGGGGAGGCCCCAGCGGTTTCCCGGGGCCCTCTAAAGAGTTAAAAGAAAACCTGCCCAGGAGAAAGATCGGCCCCAATTATCATGACGAGTGGCCCAAAAAAGGTGCCGCAAGTAGGTGCCCCCCCACCTGGTTAAACCCTTTCCCAAATGCCCGTTATTTTTTGAGGGGGTAGCAGATGAAAAACCAACTGAATCTGAAAAAGACAGCACGGGGCCCGCCAAATTTAGCGTTTTAAACTGGACTCCCCTGTCAGAAACAACATGCAAGGGGAGACCTTTGAAAGCGGAAAATATGATGGAAAAAATGCTGGGCCAGCTGGGGGGCAGAGGGTAACCCAGGGGAGTGGGGTGAAAATGGGCCATTTTTGGGGGAAACGATCGGTCCCACCCCAAAAGACCGTTTTTTCCAAAAAGGGAAGGGGGAAAATCTGGACAAAGTCCTGGCGACATTTGGGTTCCCCGGGTTTTTCCCCCGGACAGGAAGACTGAAGAAGGCCCCCGGGGTTGAGGGGGAGGAAACCCTTTTTTCCGGGCAGGGGAGCAGGCCAGCACAAAAACCCTGGCTTTTTGGCCAAAATGGGCCACCCGTATAGCGGGAGACCACTGGGAAGGGGGCTTATGGATTCCTGGATGCCCAGCTGTTGGGAAAAATGGTTTCCCCCCTTCGGATTTAGGGGCCCCCAAAGCAGGGCGCCCCATAAAGTTTTTCCCCGGGGGCCAAACCCCACGTTGAAAAACCATGGGGGCAGCCCCTGAAGAGGCGTTAAAGGGGGGACAATGTGCTGGGGGAGGAGAGTCAAAAACCCCCCGTATCAAGGGGACGAGATTGGGCGTCCCGCTTTGAAGTTCTTCCCCCGGTGGCCGAAAATGCAGCAGGAAATCAAAACGGTTTTAAAAAAAAGCGACCATCTAGCCCGCCGGGGGTTTTAAGGGGGTTGAGCCCATAAGATATAGGAGGTTTTTATTTGGGCAGTTAAAAAATCAAAAGGATGAAAGGGCCCCCCCCCCCCCGCAGGTGACGGCACTCCCTTTTAGAGCCAGCTTTTATTTGGGCCTAAATTTGCGATCCCCCCGTGGTAAAAATTCTTCTCGGCCCGGGGAGAAAGTTTTGGGGGGAAAAAATCCCCCACGTATGAATTTACCCCGGGAGGGCCCCCGCAGGGGACAGCACCCGGGACCCCCGGGAGGCATCCCCTTTTCCCGAATGAAAGGGGCCCGGGTTTGGGGCCGGGGGGAAAGAAAACCCGGGGAAAACCGAAAGCAGATTTTGACCCGGGTGAAGGGTTCTTGAGCTTCTGGGGGCCGGATTGGGGTTGGCCCTTTTCCTTGGTTAGGCCCAGAGGAGCCCCAAACGTAGAGGAAATGTGGGATAAAAAAGTTTAAAATAATTGGCAAAAACCTAGGAATCGTTTTTAATGGCCCGAAGGCCCCCCGGTTTTTTGGCCACTGCAACACTGCGGAAGGGGCTTTAGGGGCCATGGAGGCCCCTTTTCAAAACGATATACCCAAAAAAAGGGGAAGCTGGTTTCGTTCGAAAAAGACACTTCTCTGGCTTGGCAAAAAAACTGGAAAGGGGAGGGGTCCCCTGAGGGCCCGGCGGGGCGGGGCGGGTGATTATGGGGATCCGGGGAAAAGATAAGGGTAAACGTCCAAGTAGAACAATTTCCCCAGCTGTAGAGTAGGTCCGGAAGATCTCATTTACGAAGTTTTTTGGAAAAACAGCAGGGCGTTGCGAGAACCCAAAAGGCATAACCGATACTCAAAGTTGGGCCCCTCCCGGTTTTAAACGCTGTTTTCCCCTGGCCTTCTCCCAATTCGGAAACAAAATTTTAAGCACCCGGATCCGTTGGAGGGAAAATTTTTTGCGCCCCGCAGGCGGTCGAAAAGTTCCATATCCCGGGCAGAGGGTAGCGATTTTTTTATGGTGATTTTATTTAAGCCCCAATTGTCGATCAGGGGGCCGGGAGACCCATCTTTTTTTTTCCCGAAGAAGAAGCCGGCGCCTGCCGGAGACGGGACTTACGGATAAACCCTTTTCGGAAAGGTTTCTCCTTGATGACTCAGGGCATTCCCCTTTGTCTCCGGGGCGGAGAGTGGGTAAAACCGGCCCCCTGGGGGGAGTTCAGCCAGGTTTCGGTTTAAAAGGGGCAGGGTTTTAAAGGCCCAAAGGGGGAGGGGGCGTTTCGGCCCCCCCCCCCCCCCTCCCCCCCAAAAAACAAACCGCAAAAACCCAAAAATGGGCCCTAGGTGATCTGGAGGAGGCCCTTTGGGAGCTCAGGGAAGCCCACCTGAGGAGCGGTTGCGGTGAGACAGGCCCCAAAATGAGTGGGCACGCGGAAAACCCCCAAAGGGAGAAAATTTTTCCCCGTGGGTCCCAATTTCCCAAAGGGCGGGGGAGGTCCGGAAGCCAAGGGAGGCCCAGAAGGGTTTAAAAGGGGAACCCCCGGCAGGACTAAATGGCAACGTTTTTCCCTTTTGAAAGGGCCCCAAATTTCAGGAAGAGGGGGAGGGGGCCCTACGGAAAAAGGGTGCTTTCCCTTAAGGGATTCGCCACTGACCGAAACACAAATATGGGGTTTTTTGCAGCGGAGTCACCCGGGGGACGGGAAAACCTGGCCCCAAGTTTGTGGGGTTTTTGAAATTTCCTGCCGACCCCGAACAATAAAGGCGGTGGCCTGAAAGGTGCTGTCCGGAGAAGCCCAAAAGTTATCCGGCAGGTAAAACGGGGAGAGGCAGTTCTGGGCAAACCAGGGGTTTCCTCTCCTTAAAAGCCCTAGGTGCGGAAAATTTCCCGGGGACCGGACAGTCCCCCCAATTAAAAAGGCCGAAAAAGCCAAAATAGAAGCACAGCCGCTTCAGACGGCGCGAGAAAAGTTCCTCCTGGGGCAGGGGGGGCTTCTTGACCGCATAGGGTTTCCCCTTCAAACCCTGGGGGAGGAAGGGTGACCGCTTTGGAACGGGGGGGCCCCGCGGGGGGAAAAAGGCTTTGGGCGGGCGGTTTCCCGTTTTAGGCGGAGCCTTTTTGCCCCTTTTCCCAAATTAAACGAATAACCCCTCGGGTGGCCAAAAGGAATTTGGCATCCAGGGGCGCTGGTAGATCCCGAGCGGCGAGCTCGTCCTTGATTCCCACCCGAGAGGCCTTGCCAAAATGTTTGCCAAACCCAAAGCTTCGTTTTTCCCGGGCCCGCTCCCAAGCGGAGTGCGAAACTGACGGGAAAACTACCCGGGCTTGGGGTCCGCCCTGGGCGAAACTGGAGCAGTGCCCCAAACAGCCGAAAATTTCGGGTGGTTCCTCAAAGACGTGCGGGAAAACCCCCCGGGGGAAGGTTTTTTGGGGTCCCCTGTCAGGGGGATCCCCCCTGATCCCCTAGTGGCTGCCCAAGCCCAAGGCCCCTTTTCCCCACAAAAGGTGATTTTGAAAGCTACCTGGCCGCTCTGTAGGGGAAAAAGGGAAACCCCTTTTTATCCGAGGTTTTATGGAGCAAATGGGTGATGAATTTCCCCCCCACTTCTTTGGGGCTCCATCGGTTTGCGAGAGGGGAGTGGCAGATGCAAAAGAGGGTCCCGAAGCCGAAGTGGTAGGCAAGGGGTTTCCGGGAACGGGTTTCAGGTGCAAGGGGGGCACCGGTTGGGGGCAGAAAGGGTGCCAAAGGGTTTTGCACCCTGGCCGCTAGCTGGTCGAAAACTGGGGTCTGCCGGGCCATGGCCCTCGTGAAGGCCCGGGGGAACGGGGAGAGGTAACCCCGGCGGGAAACCATGGCCGCGTACGTTAAAAGGGGGATGGATCCGCGGGCCAACGCAAGCGTGGGTAGCTAAGGGCCCCGCCAGGGGAAGGGGGTCTAAGTAGACCCCGGTTTTCACAAGAGCCCGCCGCAAAGCGGGATGGACTTGCTGCGGCGTGAGGCTACCAGGTCGTTACCCCTGACGTGACTTGCTTGCGATGGCGGCCGGGTACAGCGTGGTGCAAAATCGTAATCCGGAGGCGTAGTCAGGGACAGGCAGAAGGTCAGGGCAGGCGGCAGAGGTTCGTAGTCAGAGACGGGCAGACGGTCAGGGCAGGCGGCAAACAGGCAAGGTCAGGAACGTCAGAGCTGGAGACAGGAGCGGGGACTGGTAAGTACGGGGTCTCCCGGCCAAGAGTAGAAGGACCACGGCTGCGGACAGGGGGACGGCCGCGGCGAGCTGCGGCGCCGCGCGACGTGACACTCCTCTTGTATGGGCTGCATCAGCTCCTCAGGTCACTATAGCTACAGACATGTTTTATCTCTCCTGATAGGCTGCCAGCACTGGTTGCTATAGCTACAGACCTGACTTCTACTTCAGCCTAGTAGAAACCAATAAACACGCCCCTGAATTCAAAATGAAACCAAGAAAACAGGACTGAGGTGAGATGAATCAATGGAGTGAGACAACTCCTTTAAAGTAGTTGGTTGGACCATTCCTTGTGAGGTTGAAGGAAAGGTGTCACTAGGATAGATCTCTTCAAACATCTTATGGATTCTATAAAGCATAGGTCTTCCATGTCGTGGAGTGCAAAAAGGCAATTTCGAATCTCCACACACCTCTACAGGCGCTCTCCCTAAGCAGAGATCTTCCCTTTCTGAGCTATTCATTGCCTTCCACTCAGCCAAGCCAGCAGCGCTCTGCTCTGTACTGACGAGGGACAAAACGCCGAAACGGCTGTATACAGATGAGTGATGCTGGCTTGGCTAAATATCCCTTCTTGCTTTCCAAAGATCCAGTGGGTCAAAAACAAATTGAGGATTTGTTACATACAAAAGAGGGCGCTAGAGCTTCTCAGCTCCTTTCCCATAAGGCCTTGTGACTGGTCTTCCATGAGCGTTCAGAGCATGCGGGGATCTGTACTTATCTTTGGAGGGCCACAGGTTGGAGGCCATTGCTCTAAGGTAAATATCTGAATGTGTGTCCCATTGGGATTGAGGGGTTGTGAGTGATGTCCTAATGATGTCATTATTCAGGCACAATGATGACATAATTTATGTAAATGTAATGAGATGAACGAGCTGGTGGACTGGGTGCCACCCAATGGTGCTTACCTTCCTAACATCTAAATTTTGGGGGCATTATAGTTGTGTAACAGCTGGAGAGCTATTGGGATTGAGGTGCTGTGGGTGATGTCACAATTATATCATTATTTAGGTCCAATGATGACATAATTTATGTATATCTCATAAGGTAAACAGGCTGGGGGATTGGGTGCCATCCAGTGGTGCTTCCCTTCTAAACATCTAAATGCTGGGAGTTGTAGTTGTATAACAGATGAATATATAACCATATATTACTTTTCTTATTTTTAATGTAACTGTGGTTTTTCACTTGGGTTTCAAAGAGGGAAAAAACAGCGCAGTAAGGAGAAGAGAAAGAGAAAGGTGGAGGGAGGTTATGCTGGTTTATGCCCACTGACACTGGGACCTAAGGGACTTCTTTGTACTTGTTGGGTGTGATCAACAATGCTCTGTTAGTTTTTGTCAGGAACAGAAAGCAAAGTGAGAGGAAGCACATTTCATGTAATCAGCTCTCCTAAGAGGACACATCTGGGGAGACACAGCTTGAACCTTAGCTAACCTGAGGGCCCCTCTGTTGAAAGGTCTGTTCCGGTCTGTTGGACCTCATCAGCACTGTTGAGTTGGGTTTGCTACATTGCTATGTGTAGTCTTGGAAGAAGATAACGGACTGAAGATACTGATTGCTAAACTATAGGAAAGTTAACGTGGACTTGACAAAGTGGATACAAGATGCAGAACGTAAGGACAGGTAAGTGTTGATTATGGAATGATTGGGGAGACCATGGTTTTAGATATGTCGGTTTTAAATCCAGAGGTCAGGACTACTACATCAATGTGCAGCAATGTGAGAAGGCCTTATAATGAAGATTAAACTGGGCCCCCTTCTACCGCTGGTTACCAAAACCTTGTCATTTAGGACAAGGGACTCAACTCCCCACAGTTGGGTTTAAAGGACCAGTGGAGAGGACATCTCAGAGCAGGTTATGACCTCTCATTAACAGTAGGGATACAGCTAACCTGGAGCGAAAAGAAATTCATGGAGTTCTACCACTATATTCTCATTCACGAGGGTGAAAATATTTTTATATCCATGTAGTAGGATGTAGGCAGGATGTAGTAGGAGAGCCATATTAGTACACCCTTCTGCAGTGTAGTAATATTGCATAACAGTGTAAAAGCTGGGTAAGTAACTTAGGGGAACAAGTAAAGAGAAAAAAAAAAAAAAATTTTTTTTAAGATAAAAATAAAATAATAATATTTTCAAAGTTAAAAAAAACCCTTGTGGCCTTTTTACAAATAAAAAAGGTACTTATAATTGATATCAATGTGTCCATAAAAGCCCTATAACATCACTTATCTGGTATGGTGAACACTGTACAAAAAGAAAAAATTCTTCTTTGATCATTTCATGTCTCCAAAATATTGGAATAAAAAATCACGTATGTCCCAAAAAAAAAACACCCGTCAGCCTCCAGTAGACGAGCCCTCAGGTGTATCAACTGAAAAATAATAAAGCTATTGGTCACTGAAAATGGCAAATGTAAAAAATAGAGAGTTTTTATTTTTTTAACTTTACAAAATCATTTTGAAGACGCTACAAATCTGGTATCACCCGAATCAAACCGACCTACACAATATAGTTAATGTCAGGAACAAAAAACCCCCTCAAAAATAGTATAATTGCATTTTTTTTAGCAGCCCATGCTAGAATTTTTTGGGTGTTTTTCCAAGTACATTAAATAGTACGGACAATAGTAACAATGGTAACATTAAAAAGTACATCTTGTCTAGTAAAAAAAATTAAGCCCCCAAAGGACTATGTCGATGGAAAAATAAAAAAGGTACGGATTTTGGAAGGCGGGAAGGAAAAACAAATTTGATGAAAAAAAAATGACTGCAAGATTATGGGGTTACTCTTGAGTGTCATTATATTTTGCACAGAAAAGAAGTTTGGGTTCGATACCCCATTGCACCATACATAGAAGTGATACCATGCTGTTATTCAAGGCACTAAAACAGAAAGGCTATGTTCACACGGCCTAATTGCAGCGCGTAGAGTGATTTGCGAGTCGCGCTGATCAGCATGCACTCCTGCAGCGCTGGGGGGGGGGGAGGTTGTTGCAGCCCACCGGCCCCATAGATATCCATTACTCGCGGTGCGTATTCGCCACAAGTAATTGTTGTCCATTATATCCCCGCGCGTACAATATGATCGTATTGTACTTGCTGGGAGAGGAGGCGTAATCGTTAGTTCTCTATGAGAGCTATGGATTACGTAATTTCGGCGCGCATCTCGCCCATATTAGAGCGCAAATACGCAGCGAAATACGCGCCAAAGTTACCCCGTGTGAACATACCCTAAGATACAAAAGTTTATAAAAGATGGTTTCAGATGACCTAATGTGGTCACATTTTGGGGTCTGCATTACAGGAGGCTGCAATTTTTGGATTTCTTGTGGATCTACTGAGCCAAACTTAGCTCCCAACAGAATGCTATCAGAAGGGGTATTCTCACCTTGCTTTTTCACAGAGCCACAGGCAGCTTCAGGCTCAAACTTCCGTGTCAGGCTACAGTAGTGACTGACATATCAGCCCTACTATTCCTAGCTGATCCTGTTACAGTGAGATGACTGTTAGAGGTTTATAATCTGTAGTACACAAGACTATAGAGCTCTAAAGGTTTAACCCCTCCAAAGAAAAAAAATCTGACTCTTCATTTTTCTCCTCCCAGCCTTCCAGAAGCCATAACGTTTTTATTGTTCCACCTACATAGACATATGAGGGCTTTTATTTTGCGGGACAAGATGTACCTTCTAATGTCATTCATCGTACCATAAAATATACTGGGAAACCGTAAAAAAATTCTAAATGGGGCAAAATGTGAAAAAAATGTACTTGCGCCAGGTTTGTGGGTGTTTTGCTTTTACGGTGTTCAGTCTTCGGTAAAAATGATGTGTTATTTGTATTCTACAGGTTGATTCGCATCTGCCAATACCCAACATTTCGGTTTCCGTTATGTTTTGCTGCCGTAAAATAATTCCAAACATTTTCTATATTTGAAATTTGTGCGGCAGCACCATTTTCTGCGACCAATAACTTTTTTGTACCGACACCTTTGGACTTGAGTGAGGTGTCATTTTTTGCAGGCTGAAGTGTACTGTTTATTGGTACCAGTTTGGAATACATGGGACTTTTTTTTAATTAAATTTATTCCAATTTTTATGGGACATAAAATGACCAAAACCAGCAAATTTAGCATTTGGAATTTTTTTTTCTTCTATGGCGTTCAGCGTACGGGATAAACTATGTTATATTTTAATAAATTGGACTTTTTCAGATGTGGCGATACCAAATTTTCAAATATGTGAAACTTTTTTATTATTTTATTTATTTTTTATTGTAAAATGACAAAAAGGGCGTGATTTAAACTTAACTTTTTTTGTTTTTTTTACACTTTAAAACTTTTTTTTTTTTACTATAACTTTGAGTCCCCCTAGGGCACTAGGGCACTTCACCACTAGGGTGGACGATCATTTATATAGCCTAATGCATTGTCTATACAATGCATTACGGTGTTCCAATATGGCGGTTTCACAACTTTCTGAAAACATGGCAGCAATGGACGCCTTTACAAGGCTTCCATCGCTGCCATGTTAACTGAATGGGTGCTCGTGATTTTGCCGCGGGTGCCCCGATCGCAGAGAGGTACGGTGCACAGCACTATTCCTCATTGATTTAGATGCCGCGGCCATCTTCACCCTCTGCGTCTAAGGGGTTAAGCGCGGGATGGCACTGGCACCACACTGCATTGTAACTGCAATTATCAGCTAGCACCTGCCGGCTGTATAACGCCACTAGGACGTACCCATACGTCCAGGTGGGTCAAGGGGTTAAACTTGTCAATAAATTAGATGAACAAGCCCCTGTGCTGGAGATAAGACTCAGCATGGAGTGATTCACCATAGTCAGACAGCAGCAGGTGGTGCAATAAAATAAGAGACAGAGCAGGGAGTGGTGGTCGGTAACCTAGAGAAATCTGTGTATACTAACAGCAGCTTAAACCTTCTTTATCTGCTGAACAAAGCAAAATCAGAACAGCAATGTATTTGGTAATGGTCTTCATTTACCTTTCCCTACATGCTGAAAGCCAATCAGATTAAAATGTGGCTAAATGTGGTCGTCTGAACCTGGCCTAACTCCTCCATTAGGTTTTATGATGTTAATCAATGTCTTCTTGTCCTCAGCATATAAAATAAGTGATGATGATGATGCCGATGACTATGAGAATGTCAATGACAACAGGAAGGTGCCGGCTGTACCGGAACGAGCGACGAAGGGGAACAAAACCACCAGCAACAGAAAGGACCTGCAGCTAAAATGTAAGATAATTACAGATACTCGACTTATATTAAGACATAGTACATTGCATCAAGTCTGTTGTGCTTATGACTCTGGTCCGCTAGCCATGACACTACAGGTGGTGCAGCTACAAGTTCATCTGATCATTGTCACAATTATACCTTTCAGATGTGGATAAACCTGCAAATCGTAAACCTGTTAATAGAGCAGAAGACACAACCCATGGTAAGAATTTACACTTACACTACTGTTCAAAAGTTTGGGGTCGTCCAGACAATTTTGTGTTTTCCCTGATACTTTTATTTATCAAATGAGTTGTAAAACAAATAGAAATCTCGTCCAGACATTGACAAGGTTAGAAATAATGATTTTCTACTTCAAACTTTGCTTTCGTCGCTCCCTTTGCAGCAATTCCAGCATTGCAGACCTTTGGCTTCTAGCTGTTAATTTGCGGAGGTAATCTGGAGAAATGTCACCCCAGGCTTCCAGAAGCCCCTTCCACAACTTGCATTGGCTTGATGGGCACTTTTTGCGAACCATACGGTCAAGCTGCTCCCACAACAGCTCAATGGGGTTGAGATCTGGTGACTGTGCTGCCACTCCATTACAGATAGAATACCAGCTGCTTGCTTCTTCCCTAAATAGTTCGTGCATCATTTGGAGGTGTGCTTTGGGTCAATGTCCTGTTGCAGGATAAAATTGGCTCCAATCAAGCGCCCCCACAGGGTATGGCATGGCGTTCAAAATGGAGTGATAGCCTTCTTTATTCAAAATCCCTTTTACCTTGTACAAATCTCCCACTTTACCAGCACCAAAGCAACCCCAGCCCGTCACATGACCTCCACCAGCACCAAAGCAACCCCAGACCATCACATGACCTCCACCATGCTTGACAGATGGCATCAGGCGCTCTTCCAGCATCTTTCCAGTTGTTCTGCGTCTCACATATGTTCTTCTATGTGATCCAAACACCTCAAACTTCGATTCGTCTGTCCATAACACTTTTTCCCAATCTTCCTCTGTCCAATGTCTGTGTTATTTAGCCCATCTTAATCTTTTCCTTTTATTAGCCAGTCTCAGATATTGCTTTCTCTTTGCCACTTTGCCCTGAAGGCCGGCATCTCGGAGTCACCTCTTCGCTGTAGACGTTGACACTGGCGTTTTGCGGGTACTATTTAATGAAGCTGCCAGTTGAGGACCTGTGAGGTTTTGATTTCTCAATCTAGAGACTCTAATGTACTTGTCTTGTTTCTCAGTTGTGCAGCGGGGCCTTCCACTTCTCTTTCTACTCTGGTTAGAGCCTGTTTATGCTCTCCTCTGAAGGGAGTAGTACACGCCGTTGTAGGAAATCTTCAGTTTCTTGGCAATTTCTCGCATGGGATAGCCTTCATCTCTCAGCAGAAGAAAAGGTGGCGAGTTTCACATGAAAGTTCTCTTTTTTGGCCATTTTGCGAGTTTAATCGAACCAACAAATGGAATGCTCCAGATTCTCAAATAGCTCAAAGGAAAGTCAGTTTTATAGCTTCTCTAATCAGCAAAACTGTTTTCAGCTGTGCTAACATACCTGCACAAGGGTTTTCAAGGGGTGTTCAAAATATTCAATAGCTTTCTTACACAGTTAGCAAACACAATGTACCATTAGAAACACTGGAGTGATGGTTGTTGGAAAGGGGCCCCTCTATACACCTATTAGATATTGCATTAACAACCAGACGTTGCCTAGAATAGTCATTTACCACATTAACAATGCATAGAGTGTATTTCTGATTCATTTATTGTTAGCTTCATTGAAAAAAACTGTGCTTTTCTTTCAAAAATAAGGAAATTTCTAAGTGACCCCAAACTTTTGAACAGTAGTGTATCTACTATACAAAGACCATGCTTCACCACCCTTGCAGTTACTCAAGAACATGCCTAGTGTAGGGCCTTAGACTGCATTAATTTAAGAGGTTGAAAACTGGGCAGTTTCCTAGAGGCTATGTTACCAATGTGGCTCCAAGACATCTAAGAGAGGAGCATGTTAACATTCACTGCCCTAGACCACCAGGGGCATCTTCATTATGTATTTCACTATTTAGAAGGGTTGTCAAGTGCAAAAATAAAATATGTTCTAAATAATACTTTCCCCAAAGTTAGGCTCTTTTGTAGTGTACTATTACTTACGTTTTATGTGGGCTTCCTTGAATTCTGTGTGTCTCCATACATGGTAAACAGGTCTGTGTGGAGCTCAGGAGATCAGATGACCAAAGGGGTCCGACTTTTTTTTCAAGGCAGCCTTTGATACCCCTTCCTTTCTTCCTGCCTCCCAAGCCTTTTAATATGAGCTGGAAGAAGTTTTCCACAATGAAACGCGTTGTTTCCATTACATTTTTGAACCTTTCATTTGATGTCTGGAGCGCTCTCATTGGTTTGCAAATACCTAACAAGCCAATTAGGTGATTTTGATCAGATTGCTCAAAGTTTTGTAATGCTGTTTGACAGAGTCACAGCCATCTTCAGGCTCCCACTTCCTGTGTGTGGATGGGTCTACAGCAGTGATTGACATATCAACTTTGCTATTCCTAGCTGAGTCTGCTACACTGACATGAGTTCAGGAGTTTATCATCTGTAGTGCACAAGTCTACAGAGCTTTAAAAGGTTAAAACTTGTCAGTAAGTAATGTAAATGAGCTCCTGTACTTAACCTCTTAACGACCGCCCACCATCTTTTGTTGTCACTGCAGATATCGGGGTTTACGCCACCCAGCACCACAGCAGCGCAGAGATCAGGGCTGTACTACACAGTCCAGTTTCCAGCACAGCTCCTGCAAGCACGAGGGAACAGCTGCACAGTCACCCCTGGGGACCTAGAGTGGCCCCAGGGCTGTCTGTGTATCAACCAGCGATCGGGGCAGACTGTGTGGTGCCCTGATCGCTGCCTATGTCAAACTGACACAGATTATAATCTATTAACATATATGAATATGCTTATACATTACTAAGTGTAAAAAAAATTAAAACAATTATCGTTTTATGGGATTTAAAACATAAAAAAGTGTAGAAAAAAATAAAATAAGTAATAAAATAAAAATAAATACTTAATAAAAAATAATTGTGCCTACATTACACAACCCCCCCCTCTAAACATATTAGTTAACCACATGACCATAATAACCTGTAGATTTAATCTAACAAGTTATTAAGTGTGAAATGTGAATGGTGTAAAAGAAAAATTAAAAAAACAAAAAAATTTGAAACTAAATTGAAAAAAAATCTGCAATAATTTATGAGTGAACTTAAACTTTTCCACCCAAAAATACTAGTTGTCCCGAATAAACCGACAATACAACTACGTCATTGATAACATAAAAAAGTTACGATTGTTGAACGCAAGGAGGCAAAAACTAAAATAATGTGCTGGTCATTAAGTACTTTTCAGGCATTTGGCTTAAGGGGTTAAAGAGAACCTGTCACATAGATTATGCCCCCCTTGCTGAGGACAGCACATGCTAATGTCAGACCTGCTGTTTCCAGCGCTGTGTCCCTTATTCTGTAAGATGCTGGAGTATTTAATGCTCAAATCTGCAGTTTTCCGCCAGAAAAGAGTCATGAAAAGAGTTCGTTTTTTCATACCCCGCTCACCTGAGGCTAGCCCCGCCCACCTCAACTGATAAACCTATTACTTTGAATAGGTAGAAATGTGAATAATTGCCATGTGGGCGGGGCTAGCCTTTGATGGGTGGGGCTAACACCTGCTCATGAACAAGATTTGAGCATTAAATGCTCTAAAACTGCTGCATCTTACAGAATAAGGGGCACAGCACTGGGAACAGCAGGTCTGACACTAGCTTGTGCTGCCCTCAGCAGAGGGGGGCATAATCTATGTGACAGGTTGCCTTTAAAGATGAGGATCAGAGCAGGGAGTGTGTCATCATCCTGACCACTGCAGCAGCCTGTAAGAGCAGAGGGAGGTGGCATGTAACTAGTGAAACTTGTCTGCAAAAGTAGGAGATAGAATGGACAAAAAAATCCAGCCTCTAGTGTGCAAATCTGTTTGAGACACATCCCATCAGACCCCCGGCTAATACTGCAGCTAAAAGTGGTCCTAAAAAATAGTCACTCAGGGGGGCTGAATACATATGCACGCCAAACTTTTCAGTGTTTTAATTTGCAAACATTTGAAAAAGCGCGTATCATTTTCTTTAGACTTGCTACCTTGTGTTAATCTATCACATAAAATATCAATAAATACACCACAAAAACTTGTTAATAACAAGATTGAGCCAGCCCAAAATTTCAGAGGCATAGAAGGCAGCAAAAAATAGGAAATGCTTTATTGGTTCATCAAAAATCTTTTAAAAACAGAAGCCACAAAGGTAAAAATATGCATCAAACAGACGCCTTGTTGACGCGTTTCAAATCCAACAATTCTTACTCATAACAAGAACTAACCCACTCCAACTTCCTTTTATAGGAAACACCCACACTGGGGGCGGGATATAAAGCACAATACACACACCACATTAATAGTTTAAAATAAAATCTGTTCTATAATTCAAGGAGATGTTTCTAATTTGAAAGTTCAGTTTCTGTAGGAAAAAGAGGAGGTGATCGCAAAAGATCTTTAATAAACAGAGAGGGTTATTGGATTCTGATGTTGAATACTGCGCACCCCTCGGGCCTGAATTATAGAACAGATTTAATTTTAAACTATTAATGTGGTGTGTCTATTGTGCTTTATATCCCGTCCCCAATGTGGGTGTCTTCTATAAAAGAAAATTGGAGTGGATTAGTCTTTGTTATGAGTAAGGGCTTGTTCACATGACGTTTTGGATCCGTTTTTTTACCAGAAGAAAACTGCATCCAAACTGCATCAAAAAAAGTATCCAAAAACGCAGCAGCTGATGCATTTTTGGACGCGTTTTGCATGCGGTTTTTGGATGCATTTTCGGATCCGTTTTTCAATGCCTTTTCTTTCAATTCAATTATCTATTAATTTAACCTATTCCATGACCAAATATACCTATTGATAATTATTAATTTACAAAAATTGATTAGCCCTACCCCTAACCTAACCCTACCCCTAACACTAACTAATAATTAATAATTATTAATTAATAATTATTATTAATAAATAATTTATTAGTATTGATAATTAATTATTCATAATGGGTAATCATTAATATTTATTAATAATTAGTTATTACTAATTAATAATAATTAATATTTATTCATATTTATTAATAATTAATTATTAGTTATTAAGTATTAATGATTAATCACAAATGATACCATCCACAGAGATTGTAGTTTGAAAAGGTAGAATCTCTAATGTAATACACTAAATCGGTCTCTCTTTTTAATATGTTTTGAATTAAACAAAAGCAGTTTTTTAGTATAGAATTATTAAAAACTTCTATAATTTCTATAAACACCCATTCTATACTAAAAAAAACTGCTTTTGTTTAATTCAAAACATATTAAAAAGTGAGTTATAGGTTTAAACACATGTAAAGTAATGGAAGCGCCAACTATTGGATGTTCTCTTACATTACACCTTTCCACAATAGGTTACTAAAGTTCAGAGCTTCTACATCAAATGAGACCTCTAGCGGCCGATTTTGTGTATTACATGACAAATTTAAAACCAATGCGTTTTACAGATGCGCTTTTGGTATCCAAAACGTACCCAATTGTAAACAATTACATAGTTATTGGATCCGTTTTTCAGGCTCCAAAAGCGCACTCCATTGTTTCTATGGGGATTTCACTAGCGTAAAACGCAAGTAGAAATGACATGTCAATTCTTAAAACGGATCTGAAAAACGCATTGAAAGGAAGCAAGTAAACACGCAGCAGCGATCACTCATCTGAACGGAGATGCGTGTTTTACATTGAAACCAATCTAAATCAAACTGCACATTATTAGATGCGTTTTTTGGATCCGTTTTGGGTCCAAAAAGCGGATCAAAAACCGATTTGAAAAACATTGTGTGAACAGGCCCTAAGAATCGTTGGATTTGAAACGCGTCAACAAGGAGTCTCTTTGATGCATATTTTTATGGCTCAATCTTGTTATTAACAAGTTTTTGTGGTCTATTTTGAAGCAGTCGGAGGACTTTCCTGAACCGTGCCCGATTCTCCAGGTGAGCTGAATCATCTATTTGCTTCAATCAATATAATTAGATTATAATTCTAATTTAAAAGTGAGGAACAGTTTGAGGGGTAGGAAGACCTCTGCAACATATTATACATATTCTGCAATTCTTTACAGAGGTTGTCATAACTCACATCAGAGGCCGTTTATTTGGGCATTATATCGCAGTCTTACGTAGACACTATTTGGCAATATTATTTGAAAATTGTACTGCCTATAACTTATTTCAACACTGTATTGTGGAACATTATATGGAAGCATTGGCTTTGTATGGAAATATTCAAGTGTAGACATCTGACTAACAAATGCATATGTATCTGTGTCCTATAAGTGGTTACTCTGTATTCACTTGTGTTGCTTGTGTCCAAGGCCCTATTTTTTGAAGTAAAAACAAAAATACCTTGAGATAACTTCTGTCTTTGAATCTGAAAGTCATACACTGCTCTCCTCTTGCCCTGTGCTGTCCATATCATGGTATATCAGGTTTGCCTGAAGTATTCCATTAATAGGAAAACCTATGATAAAAGTTTTATCCTAAAATCTGGAGTTACATCACTGTATGATCTATTCTCTCTATTGTCAGGACCAAGAACAGTTCCAAGATTCCAGCCACCGCCTATAGGTAAGATAACCTCGCTGAAGAGGTGGAGATCGCTCCAAAAATAGTGTCCTCTAAGATCTTTAACATCGAATATTCTCTGTATGTGTCTATAAGGACGGACTGAGACTTATTCCTTATTCTGCAATCTTCTTCCCTTAGGTCTTGATTTCTCCTCAGCACAGGTGAATGCAGCATTCAGTGACCAGTCAGGTAAGGAGCCACAGGGACCTGTATGGGACCTCCTATCCTAGAAGAGGAAACCTTCTCTAGAAAGATCCTAAGTTGTGGTTATTGTTTGACAAAGAATATGTTTTTACTAACAGTTTTTGTGCAGGAATTACCAAAATATCTGCACTACTTACAAATAGGTAGAGATATTTAGCTTTTGGTTGAAATTTCAGGATAAAACTAACATTTCTTGACAATTTTTTTAAATGCACTAAATGAGACTATCTCTTCCCTGTAGATTCACATGTCCAACTATTCAATGTTTCAGTACTTTTTGCACAACTTGCTGAACTCTAACAAGGAGCTTGATGGCAAAATTTACAACAGGTGTTTGATCCCCAAATCGCCCATAAATTTTAGGATCAATTTGAAATGGAATTTTAATAGTCCTCCTCATCCTGCTGTTCACATTTTGACATCATTTGATCAAGAAAACACCTTACAATTGATCAACACTGTTGCGAGGCTTCAAGCAGGATGCTCTCAGATGGAAGTGGCCACTGAGCATAGAGTGTCACAGAGTGTCATCAGTAGGTTGTATCAAAGATACAGAGAGACTGGAAGAATCACAGAAAGGCAAAGAAGTGGACGTCCTTTGGCTCCATAGTGTACAAAGAAATGGTTAATAGGGACAGCACAGTTCTCCACACAAGCACCCAATGTGCACAATTGATGCAACAGACCGTCCCTCTGGTGTGTCAGTCTTCACTCACCATAAGTATTCCAGAAAAATAGAAACCATGGACGTCCTTTGGCTCCATCACACACTGATGAGCGCTTCATTGTAACCAATGCCCCGAAGAACCGGATGATGAATGCAACACAACTCCAGACACGTTTAAGGGAGGGGAGAGACACCAAGTGTCACATCAGACCATTCATAACCATTTACATCAGCGTGGTCTGCATGCCAGATGACCAGCATGGGTACATGACTGGTACCTGACCTGGCTGATGAACAGCGCTCTTCTTAACGTCTTCAGCATTTCTGCTCAGAGCGAATCGACTTTCATCACTGAACAGCACTGAGGACCACTGGTCCCTCATCCAGTGTAGATGCTCCCTGGGCCATGCAAGACGGTGATGCCTGTGTCTGGTGGTGTGGTCAGGTCATCTAGCACGCAGACCACGCTGATGTAAATGCTTACGAATGGTCTGATGTGATACTTGGTTGCCTCTCACCTCCCTTAAACATGCCTGGAGTTATGTGAAATTCATCATCCGTTTCCGCAGGGCATTGTTTACAATGAAGCGGTCATCAGTGTGTGATATAGCCAAAGGACATCCACTTCTTTGCCTTTCTGTGACTCTTCCAGTCTCTATCTCTGATACAACCTGCTGATGACACTCTAAGCTCAGTGGCCACTTCCGTCTGAGAGCATCCTACTTAAAGCCTCACAATGACAAGGTACTGTTGATAATTGTAAGGTGTCGTCTTGGTCTCATGATGTCACAATGTGAACAGCAGGATGAGGAGGACTGTTTACATCCCAGTTCAACTTGATCCCCTAAATTTATTTGGCGATTCAGGGATCAAACACCTATTGTGTATTTTGCTATTAAAGGGGTTGTCTCATTACATTGATTCATCTTACCTCAGTCCTGTTTTCTCGGTTTCATTTTGAATTCAGGGGCTTGTTTACTGATTTCTACTAGGCTGCAGTAGAAGCCAGGTCTGTAGCTATAGCAACCAGTGCTGGCAGCCTATCAGGAGAAATTGAACAGGTCTGTAGCTATAGTGACCTGAGGAGCTGATGCAGCCCATACAAGAGGGGATATCTCAAAATGGGTAATATACTGTTAATGGACATACATATATTCAAAAGTGACTTGTTTTTGTAAGATCTTTAACAAAAAAAGCAATCCTTGTAGTGAGACAACCCCTTTAAGCTCCTTGTTAGAGATCAGCAAGTTGTGCAAAAAGTACTGAAACATTGAACAGTTGGACGTGTGCATCTAAAGATAAGAGATCGGCTCATTTAGTGTATTTAAAAAAAAGTCAAGACATGTTATGTTCATCCTGAAAATTAAAGGCGTTGTCTCACTACAGGCTTTCAGCCTACCTCAGTGTGTCTGGCACCATAGGATTTTTTAATTCAGGGGCGTGCTTCTTGTCTGCCTCTTCTCCTCCCCCTTCCCCCTCCCCTCAGCACACAGACAGCTCTCCTCCTCTGACTGCAGTAACTTCTATACAGCAGGGGGAGGACGAGGGGGTTTGCTGCCAGAGTTAACCCTGGGTGTGCCTGCCTAGGTCTGCTGCCGGCCAAGCTCTTGTTGCTCCTCTCCACAGAGTCAGGAGACAGCAGGGAGAGGGCTGATCTATGAGTGATTATGGAGCCAGAGGTCTGTGAAGCTGTGTATGCTAATAGCTAAGCAGGGGGGTATGTAAAGGTTCCTATACCTCCTGCTTAGCTTACAAATCTCCACGAACATCTCAAGCAACAACAAACAAACCCTGTTCTGTGCTGTCCTCCCATCAGAACAGACACAGGGCAGCTGTGAAGTGTGTTACTATAATCACATGTGTCACTAATACAGCAGAGCAGGGAGGGATATGAACCGTTCACATGCCCCCCTGATCTGTTCTATTAGTATAGTCAAAGCTCCACAGACACATCATGATTATAGTAACACACTTCACTGCTGTCACATCGTACTGACCACAGATCAGCCTCACCTCTGCTCTCCTCAATCTGTGTAGCGAGCAGGAGGGAGCAGGCACACACAGGGTTAATTCAAGCAGCACAGCTACACAGACACAGAAGCCCTCCCTCTCCCTCCCCTACAGAAGCATCACATGTGGCCTCATACTGTGCAGGAGGGGCTCTGTGCTCCGACCTGTATTGAGAAGCTGATGAGTCACCAGCACTGACAGCCAGTGAGAGAAAAATCAACAGGTCGGTGGCTATAGTGATTTGAGGAGCTGATGTACTCCTACTACCAGGGATAACTAAAAATCAGTAGGACATTTGTAATGAACATATATTGTAAAGCTGCTTGATTTTTATAAAGATCTTTTAATTACAACCCAATCATTGTAGCGAGACAACCCCTTTAAACCAAAAGCCAAATATCCCTAACTTTTTGTGAGTAGTGTATATTAACGCCTCTTGCCTTAGGTCTAAGTTATAGATGGCCCTGTGAAAAGAGCTTCTGAGTCCCCATGATAACACTTCTTGTGCTCTAGCAACTCATTTTCACCTCACAGTAACAGCAGACGTATCTGGAATAATTCTTCTTGTGTTGTACAGGGTATTGAGAGAGAGGCTCTTCCTACTCATGGGGCGGAGTATCGCAAGAAAATTAATAAATCATCATGAAGCATATAGGAATTTTGTTTTAGCCACACTTTTTTCCATCGGACATGACTAAAAAACATGACCTTATTCTCAATTATCGACATATATGTGACATTTTTGTATTGTTTATATGTATTTATACATTTTTATCATATCATGTAAAGGGGTTGTCTCACTACAGGGATTGCCCTTTCATGTTGATCTTGCAAAAAACATGTCACTTTTAAATATATGTCCATTAACAGTGACCTACCTATTTCTAGATATCCCCTCTTGTATGGGCTGCATCAGCTCCTCGGGTCACTATAGCTACAGACCTGTTCAATCTCTCCTGATAGGCTGCCAGCGCTGGTTGCTATAGCTACAGACCTGTCTTCTACTGCAGCCTAGTAGAAGCCAGTAAATACACACCTGAATTCAAAGTGAAACCAAGAAAACAGGACTGAGGTGAGATGAATCAATGTAGTGAGACAACCCCTTTAAGATGACTAATGATTGGTTCATAGACTCTGTATAAGACTATATGTTGTAGACTGTATTCAGGCAATAAGGAAGGGTAAGACTATTGCAATGCACCAGCCATGTCCTTTTATGTTTTTACATCTGCCGAATACAGATGTTTCAAGTTTTTATATGGAATGCTGGACAAACCTCTTTTTTTCTGTATACGATCATAAGGACTTTGGGCCTCAAAACACACAGCCTAATCTCTTCATTGTCTTGCCTGTTTGTGGCTGTAACGTTTAAAAATGAGGAACAGTTCGAGGGGTATGAAGACTTCTGCAACCCATTCTACATATTCTGCAATGCTTCACATCAGAGGCCATTAATATGGGCGTTATATCGCGGTCTGATGTACAGGACGAGTCTTCCTAGTGCGTCGTCTTTTATGAATCTTTTGTCTGATTTTAGCAGCTGGTGGATCCTGGACACTAAATGGTTCTGGAACAAAGTTTAAGGCCCCGTTCACACGGCTTATTTGCCGACGGATTGGCGCCGTATTCCGCGCCGGATTTGCGCTTCAATACGGCGCCAATCCGTCGGAGTCATTACGGTAATCCACTGCTCTCATTGAGAACAGTGGAATCCGTCGCTCCTCCCCCACTCGGCAAATCCGTCGGGCGGGGAGAAAGTGACATGCACATTATTTACGGCGCGGACGCGCCGTAAACAATGTATTGTCTATGGGGCCGGGAGCGGCGCCCCCGCCGCGCTCCGGCCCCGCCCCGTCCTGCCCCTTATTCACGGCGGATTTGTGCGCTCAATACGGCGCACAAATCCGCCGTGAATAAGCCGTGTGAGCACGGCCTAACTTTCTCTCCAGCTGTACTCTGCTGGTATCAACCACACTCATCACTTTGCTGGGGGTACATTCAAACATCTAAATAGCAAATGCATATGTATCTGTGTTCTATAAGTGTTTACTCTGTATTCACTTGTGTTCAAGGTCCTATTTTCTAAAAAAAAAAAAAAAATTACATGAGAGCTTCTATCTTGCCTGATCTTTGAATCCTGAAGTCATGCACTGCTCTCCTCTTGCCCTGTGCTGGCCATATCATGGTATATCAGGTTTGCCTGAAGTATTCCATTAATAGGAAAGCCTATGATAAAAGTTTTATCCTAAAATCTAGAGTTACATCACTGTATGATCTATACTCTCTATTGTCAGGACCAAGAACAGTTCCAAGATTCCAGCCACCGCCAGTAACCTCACTGAAGAGGTGGAGATAGCTCCAAAAATAGTGTTCTTTAACATCGAATATTCTCTGTATGTGTCTATAAGGACGGACTGAGACTTATTCCTTATTCTGCAATCTTCTTCCCTTAGGTCTTGATTTCTCCTCAGCACAGGTGAATGCAGCATTCAGTGACCAGTCAGGTAAGGAGCCACAGGGACCTGTATGGGACCTCCTATCCTAGAAGAGGAAACCTTCTCTAGAAAGATCCTAAGTTGTGGTTCTTGGTTGACGCGTGTAGGAATTACCAAAATATCTACACTCCTCACAAAAAGTTTTGGATATTTGGCTTTTGGTTAAAATTTTAAGATGAACCTAACATTTATTCACAATTTTTTTAAATGCGCTAAATGAGCCGATCTCTTCCCTGTAGATGCACACGTCCAACTGTTCAGTGTTTCTGTACTTTTTGCACAACTTGTTGATCTTTAACAAGGAGCTTTATGGCAAAATTCACAACAGGTGTTTGATCACCAAATCACCAATACATTTTAGGGATCAATTTGAATAGGGATTTAAACCGTCCTCCTCATCCTGCTGTTCACATTTTGACATCATTTGATCAAGACAACACCTTACAATTGATCAACACCATTGCAAGACTTCAAGCAGGATGCTATCAGATGGAAGTGGCCACTGAGCTTAGAGTGTCACAGAGTGTCATCAGCAGGTTGTGTCAGAGATACAGAGAGACTGGAAGAGTCCCAGAAAGGCAAAGAAGTGGCCGTCCTTTTGTTACACCACACACTGATGACTGCTTCATTGTAACCAATGCCCTGTGGAACCAGCTGATGAATGTTACACAACTCCAGGCACATTTAAGGGAGGTGAAAGGCACCAAGTGTCACATCAGACCATTCATAACCATTTACATCAGCGTGGTCTGCATGCCAGAGCACCGGCAAGGGTACATGACTGGTACCTGACCTGGCTGATGAACAGCGCTCTTCTTAACGTCTTCAGCATTTCTGCTCAGAGCGAATCGACGTTCATAACTGAACAGCACAGAGGACCACTGGTCCCTCATCCAGTGTAGATCCTCCCTGGGCCATGCAAGATGATGCCTGTTCCTGGTCGTTTGGTCAGATCATCTAGCACGCAGACCACGCTGATGTAAATGGTTACGAATAGTCTGATGTGACATTTGGTTTCCTCTCCCCTCCCTTCAACGTGCCTGCAGTTGTGTGACATTCATCATTCGGTTCCGCAAGGCATTGGTCACAATGAAGTGGTGTGTGTTGGAGCAAGGAACGTCCACCTCTTTGCCTTTGTTGTGATATTTCAGTCTCTCTGTATTTCGGATACAACCTGCTGATGGCACTCTGTGGCTTCTGTCTGAGAGCATCCTACCTGAAGCCTCGCAATGGCGGGGTACTGTGGACCAATTCTAAGGTGTAGTCTTGGTCTCATGATATCAAAATGTGGACAGCAAGATGAGGAGGACTGTTTAAATCTCAATTCAAATTGATCCCCTAAATGTATTGGACGATTCAGGGATCAAACACCTGTTGTGAATTTTGCCATTAAGCTCCTTGTTAGAGATCAACAAGTTGTGCAAAAAGTTTATCGCAAGAAAATGAATAAATCGTGAGGCATATAGGAATTTTGTTTTAGCCGCACTTTTTTCCATCGGACATGACTAAAAAAGATATTCAATTATCGATTTTCTTCCCTTCAATGATTTTTTTAATATTGGAATGCAATAATAATCAGATTGGCCTTAATAAGACGAATATGGCGGACGATTGACAATTTCAAAGTTAATTTCATTGACTTTTGCAGGGCACACAAGACTTGTGGGTCGGCTCGTTGTCCTGGAAAAAATAGACACCTTTGGAAAGTTTTCCTTGTCATGTTTCCATAATTTTTGCCCAAAGTTTGATAAATAGAGTTGTGTAATAATTTCACACGATTGACTTTCCACACTCCAAGTAATCCACAAAAATTATACCATCTTTTTCTCAATAAAGAGAGGCAAGAACTTTTCCAGCAGACATCTACACACAAGACTTTTTTGGGCTGAGGAGAACCAGAACTTAGACATATCTATATGTAAATAATGAATCCATCGATATTTTTCTAATTTTCAAATTTCAATCGCCCGCTTTCTCTGCAATGTGTTTATAGAGTGCCATTTTAGGTTATGAATGTCAGGGGGCTAATAATGGCTCATAGGCCTGCCATCCTACTGATCCCAATTAATCGCTGTAGTAGAAGAGTGGTAATTGTATTAGTGTATTAGTATTGCAGAATAGCAACCAAGTGATCACTCCCCCTAATGGTCAACTTCACTCCCCATAGTGGTCAAATTCACTAGAGGCACTAAAAAATGAAGTAAACTTACATATACAGTATAAGTCATATGTTTTAGAATGTCGTGAATAATACCATAGGTAATTATGATTATACCAGATTGTAAATTCTTGCATTTTATCATGAATGTAAATCTATATGCATTGTATATACAAGCTTAATAAATATTCCGTTTTTAAAAAAAAAGACGTGAGCAATAATAATAAAACTTTAAAAATTTAAAAAATATTAAAAGTTTAAAGCATCCTTCTTTCCCTATTTTCCGATAAAAAAATAAATAAACATAATGGGTATTGCTGCATCTTTAAAAGTGAAAACTATTAGTAAATAATAAAACTGATTTCTATTGGTCACCTCCAATCTCCTATAAATGGTAATAACAGTAATCAAAAAGTTGTATGTACCATAAAACGGTACCAATAAAAACTATGCTTGCAGTCCAGAGGGCACAGTTATTGGTCTCAGAAAATGTATTTTTTTTTCTTTTTAAAGTAGTAAAACATAAAGAAAAGGATATAAATCTAGTATTGTTGGAACAAATTCACACGTCTCTTATACCACACAGTGAACTTCATAAAAATGAAATCCAAAAAACAGAGTTGCACTTGCACTTTGTATATAAATGGTGCTGTCAATAAAACAATTTGGCTTTCTAATAACAGGCCCATATACAGCTCCATCAATGGCAAAAAAGTAATGGAAAGCAAGAAGAAAAAATCTGAATATAACATTGCCAAAAAATTCTGCAGCAGTAAGGGATTAAAAATCGAAATGCCCTAATATCTAGAATACATACGGTCTATGGACTCTCCATCACTGTTAGCTTTTATGGTAGAAAAGAAAAAAAAATGTTATAAGAAATATTAAATTTAAAAATGTCAGATTTCACAAAATCCAAGGAGATATCACAATATACATAAAATCATGTGACTTGTCCCAGTATGACTGCTGCCCTTGACATCTTGTTGTCTTTTAGTCGAGCAAATCTCTCTGAAAAGGCGAAAATGGGGTTGGAAGAAGACGATTCTGATTTTATCCCTGACTCTTTTGTTTCTCCTCTGGATTTTTCTGACCAGCATCATGTTTATGTATTGTGAGTATTTGGCTAAGGCTGAGCAGCTGTAGATTATGGCTGGTGTAGTAAAATCTACCTGGAGACTTCATTCCAAAGATTCACTACTGAGAACTTCATCCTCTAGGATTCTAGAATCCCGAAATGTCAGGGCCAAACTCATTAGGTCCCTTTTGAAAGTGCATAATCAAAAGAACATCATCCTTCTTCATAGGCTTTCTTTGATAGTGGGGCTCAGCCACAATACCAGGCACAGCCCATGGGCAAAAGTGGTGCTGTTACACTGATAAAAGGAACCTTTTTTAGCCTACTACAACCCCTAGGAGACATCTACAACATTGTGTAGAAGCAAGAACTTAGGGCCACAAGTATGAAAACTGTCTAGGTCTAAAACTCACTTTGTTACCCATAGCAACCAGAGTGCCCCTTTCATTTCATTTAGTGCTCTGGAAAACTCAGATTGGTTGCTATGGGCAATAAAGCGAGTTTTAGACCTAGACAGTTTTCATATATGTGGCCCTTAAAGTCAAGGCTAGATTCCCATTAAGAGCTTACCCTACTTTGGCCATATACAGTATCTCACAAAAGTCAGTAAACCTCTCACATTTGTGTTAATATTGTATTATCATGGTACAACACTGATGCTATTACACTTTGATATAACTTAAAGTAATCAGTACACAGCTTGTATAACAGTGTAAATGTGGTGTGCTCTCAAAATAACTCAACACACAGAAATCAATGTCTTAACTGCTGACAAAAGAAAGTGAGTACACAAATTGAAAATGGACAAATTGTGCCTAATGTGCCATTTTCCCTCCATGGTGTCATGTAACTTAACAATGTTACAAGATGCCAGAAGTGAGTGGGGAGCATGTGTGTTAAATTTGGTGTTATCACTCTCACACCATCTCACACCGGTCACTGGCAGTTCACCATCGCTCCTCATAACCAAGACCTGTCTGACCTAAAAAAAAAGAATTGTTGCTTTACATAAATATGGTCTAGGCTATAAGAAAATTTCCAACACCCTGAAACTGCGCTGCAGCATGGTGTTCAAGACCATAAAGCCGTTCAAACAGACATATTCCACTTAGAACAAGCCTCACCATGGTCAACCAAAGAAGTTAAGTACACATGCTCAGTGTCATATCCAGAGAATTTATTTTCAAAGTAGATGTATGAGTGCTGCCAGCAGTGCTGCAGAGGTTACAGGGGTGCAGGTTAGCCTGTCAGTGCTCAGACCATACAACAAACACTATATCAAACTGGTCTGCATGGCTGTCGTCCCAGAAGAAAGCCTCTTCTAAAGATGATGCACAAAAAAGCCTGCAAACAGTTTGCTGAAGACAAACAGACTAAGGACATGGATTACTGAAACCATGCCCTGTGGTCTGATGAGACCAAGATAAACTCATTTGGTTCTGATGGTGTCAAGCGTGTGTGGCAGCAAACAGGAGAGGAGTATGAAGACAAGTGTGTCTTGCCTAAAGTCAAACATAGTTGTGGGAGTGTCATGGTTTGGGGCTGCATGAGTGCTGCCGGCTATGGGAAGCTACAGTCCATCAAGGAACCATGAATGCTAACATGTACTGTGACATACTGAAGCAGAGCATGATCCTCTCCCTTCTGTGCCACAGGACAGTATTCCAACATGATAGTGACCCCAAACACACCTCCAAGACTTACTAAAAAAAATGAAGGTGAAGGTGCTGGACTGACCAAGGATGTCTCCAGACCTAAATCCTATTGAGCATCTGTGGGGCATCCTCAAATGGATGATGGAGGAATGCAAGGTCTCTGACATCCACCAGCTCCATGATGTCATCATGGAGGAGTGGAAGAGGATTCCAGTGGCTGCAACCTGTGAAGCTCTAGTGACCTTCATGCCCAAGAGATTTACGGCAGTGCTGGAAAATAATCATGGCCACACAAAATATTGACACTTTGGGTACAATTTGTCCTTATTCACTTAGGGATGTACCCACTTTTGTTGCCAATGGTTTAGACATGGATGTCTGTGTTGAGTTTTTTTGAGGGCACAATACATTTACACTGTTATACAAGCTGTGCACTGACTACTTTACATTGCATCAAAGTGTCATATCTTCAGTGTTGTCCCATGGAAAAATATTATACAATATTTACAAAAATGTGAGGGATGTATTCACTTTTGTGAGATACTGTATATCTGAATATCTGCTATCAAGTATTAAGAAATGAACAAGGCCGACATAGGTTAGCCTTATAAGGGCAGATTTATCAACACTGTCTAACTCTTAGGGTATGTCACACGGCGTACTGCGTTCTAATACGAGCGAAATGCGCCCCAGTCATTACGGTAATCCACAGTTCTCATAGAGAACTATGGATTACACCTCCTCTCCGCGCTCATACAATACGATCATATTGTAGGCGCGGGGAGATAAATTACATGTCAATTATTCACGGCGCTTACGCGCCTCGAGTAATGCATGTCTATGGGGCCGACAGGCTGCCGGCCACCCCGCCCCGTGTAATTGCTGTACTGTACATTCCGCAATTACTCTGTGTGAACATAGCCTTAGGGGGACATGCATGAAAACTGTCTAGGTCTAAGACTCTCTTTGTTGACCATAGCAACCAACCAGAGCTCCCCTTTAAGTTTTTCAGAGCATTATATGAAAGGGGAGCTTTGATTGGATTTGAGAGTAAAGTTAGACTAGACAGTCTTACAGTGAGCCACATGTATCATAGTGCTGCTAAATATTGTGCAGGTTAGACCTGTCTAGTCTAAATTTACACCTTTTTTTAAGTTGGATTATTTTGTGCCATTATTTTATTTAGTCTTGAGAAAAGGCAGCTTTGGGGGGGGGGGGGGACATGATTAATTTATATAAATATAGACATGGTCCCTACAAAAAGTATGGGGAAAATTGTTTCAAGTGAAGCCCCCTCAAAAGACAAGGGGACATGCCCTTCGACTAGAAAAAAAGGATTGAGTCTCCAGAGGAGAAGAGCGTTTCTTCACTGTAAAACTGTGAATCTGGGGAATACCCGCATGAGGAGCTGGTCACAGCAGGAACTGTAGAGAGTTTCAAGAAAGGCTTAGATACCTACCTGGAACTAAAGAATATTAATGCGTATGTAGTTATGTAAAATTCTGGATCTGGCTGGTAACGGTTCTGGGGGTCAGAGCTGGGGTCTCCACTGGAGCAGATTGGTTTTTGGGCCTTGGGGGTTTTTCAGGGGCTTTAAACCCTTGTGGGAGGGCTTAAAGTCCTTGTCTCTCTCCCTTCATCCACATTTTCCCCACCCTTGGTTGAACTTGATGGACACGTTTCTTTTTTCAACCGTACTATGTAACTGTGCTACAATTTTGTCGCACGGTGTCGCACACTCAGCCACACCCACTTTCCACAAACACACACCCACTTTTAGAGAGGCCACACCCATATGCCAGACAAGGCACAGAAATGTCTAGAAACTGTCTAGAACACATAATAGATGAGGTGTACACCGTTATGTTTGGTGCAACTGCCTTGATATCTAAAAGCTAATTCTAATTCCATTTCAGACTCCAATATCTCCAATCAACTGACAGAGCTGCAGATGAATGGTAACTAAAATCAACTAATTCCAAAACATTACCTAATTCCAAATTATATTTATGGTTGACCACAACTATAATTTTGGCATAACCTGTCTTGACTTGCTACATAGCTTCACAATCCAGGACTCAATCAGCAAGGAAAGAAAAGTGTGGACCGAAAAAGAGAGAGAGGCTTGGAAGCAGGAATTGATGAAAATCAACCAAACATTGGGTACATAGAAATTTCAAAAAACCATTACTGTTCTTTAAAGGAATAGGAACCCTTGGGTGGGGATTTGGATCCATCAAGCTTCTTGTGGCAAAGGTGCTTCCCATGACTACAACCAAGTGATCCTTAACCTGCTAAAAGGCCACCACGGCCTAAAAGGGGGGATTGTTGGGGCCAAACACCCTGGCCTTTTTCTGTCGGCCCAAGAAGCAATAGTAAACAAGCCACATGAGCTGAGAGAGAGAGCTGGTCAGAGCACAGAGCCATGCCATAAGGGATCGTGTGCAATGTTCACTCAAAATAACACAACTACAACTAGTGGATTCTGCATACAAAGACCCAACACCTTTTCTCCACAGCACTTTAAAGCTCCTTCATGTTCCCTATCATCAGATAAAACAGGGATCTACTCAGATAATCACACTACAACTAGTGGATTATGTATAAAAAGACAACATATTTCTCCACAGCCCCTTCACGCTTCCTCTCATCAGATAAGAAGTGTGCTCTGTGCAAGCCGGGCCAGCAGCTCCTGTCACTCTGCCTGGTCGTATCTAATGCAAGCTTTTAAGTAACTAAGGGCAGGTAAGGCAGCCTGTAGCTTTTTAATCACATATATTTAGAAAAGTGGTTAAATATCCATTTTGGAGGATCCCACGTCAACATTACATCGTGGCAAAACCCCTTTAATGACTAGCACATTTTTAAGTCTCCTTGTTGTACTTTTTGGGAACATACTAGTAGTTTGAGTTTACAATTTTTTTTTAATTTTTTTATAACTTTTTTTTTTACATAACCCACATTTCACACTAAATAACTCATTTCACACTTTTTTTGTGTAATTTATGCACAATTATTTTTTATTAAATATTTATTTTTATTTTATTAATTTTTTTACACTTTATTATGTTTATTATTTTTTTTTATAATCCCATGAAGGAAGAACTATTTTACAATTTTATTTACACTTAGTAATGTATTAGCTAATACATTACTTTCTGTGTCAGTATGACACAGTCTGCAGTCAGGGTAGCACACAGTGTGCCCTGACTGCTGGCTTTTTATACCAGGGCTGACTGTACAGACATTCCCCGGGCTCTGTTGGGTCAACAGGAGTCCCTATCACCTGATGACATAGGGGAATGCCCTTTGACTATGCCGCAGACACGGACTTCGGCAATCAAACGGTTAAGCACCGAGGGTTGGAGGTTTCCTCCGCTTCCTGGTGCTTACAGAGACTGAGCTAGGAACAAAGCTGTTACATACAGCCAGTGTCGGACTGGGGGGTCTGGGGCCCACAGGGGAATTGATCTTGGGGGGCCCACCCTACTGTACATGAAAATATTACCGGCCTCTCGGACGGAAATGCGCCCATTTTACCACATAATACAGTGTGCAAAACAGAACTGTATTATGTAGTACAATGTAGTCACAAAACCCTTTTCAGTCTAACATATCATAGACACAGGGCAAGTAGCTCCATCCATATCCCCCTACACCCCCATACAATATCCCCCTCCCACCCACATACAATATCCCCCCTCCACCCACATACAATATCCCCCTCCACCCACATACAATATCCCCCACCACCCACATACAAAAAACCCCCACCACCACAACAATATCCCCCTCCACCCACATACAATATCCTCCCTCCACCCACATACATTTTCCCCCCCCACCCACATAAAATATGCCCCCCCACCCACAAACAAAAACCCCCCCCCCACCCACTTTACACTACCCCCCCCCCCCCACATACAATATCCCCTCCACCCCCCCAAAAAAAAACAATACCCCCCCTCCACCCCCCAACAATTTCCCCCCTCCACCCCCCACTTTAAATTTATCCCTTCTGATTTTATCAACCCCCCTTTTTTCATTCACAGGTATGAATCCATCTTTGAACTAAAACCCCCCATCTAGAAACTCCTTGGGGTTCCCCTTTGATGTGCATCCCTAGTTTTTAAATTTTTTTTCACCACACTGTCACCCCCCCCCACCCCCCAACCCCCCGCGTTTTTTTTTAAGCCACCTGCTCACCTTTTTAAACTAAAACATCCTAGCTTCCCTCATTTGCTAATTAACGAGTCGACCCCCCCCAATTTTCCTTTTCCCCCCTCTGATTGTCTGATCTAATTTCAGTCTGAAATAAACCCAAATGCAAAAGGGTCGTTTGGGGGTTACTTGGGGCAGTCCCCCGGGTTCCCAAAAGGCGGGACATAAACCAACTTAAAAAAAGAAGTGAAAAAGGGAAATGGCAAGGAAACCACCCCCCTTTTAATTTTTACACAAATTATTTTGAAAACCCTTTTCCCTCCCCCCCTTTTTTTTTCCTTTCCCCTTCTTTAAATCCCAACCCCATTTTCCTGAATCAATTTTTGGGCCTTTTCCCCACACCCCTTTGCGGGGAAATGAGTTCTTATCTCCCCCTTTTTCATTCTTCCCCTCATCTTACGGTTTGCCACCAACCCCTTTTTTCCCCCCCCCATAAACGCCCTCCACCCCAAAACAGCCCCAAAAAGGCTAAATACAGCCCTATCCCTACCCCCCCCTGCTCCCCCCTCACTGTTTGCCCCCGGCGCTGGGGACATATCTCCAAAACCCAGGGCCTCCTCCCATTTTCCCAATTGTTGTCCCCCAGCTTTAACCAACCAATCCCACCCCCTACAAATCTGTAAACCCTCCAACCTTAAAACACATTCCCTTGACCCCCAGCCCCCACCCCCCTCTCTCCCTGGAGCTCTCGGGAACCCCAGGGCTTATGTAACAAATTTCTCCACAAACACAACCATTAAACTCTCACAAATTATTTTTCCCTTTGGGCCCTAAAAAGAAACCGGCGGCCCCCCCCCTCTGACACTGCCCTCCCCCCCGGGCACTCTCCTTTGGGGGCCCTCCAACTTTCCCATACCCACGCCCCCGGAAACAAGCTTTGGAGGAGGTTTTGGCCTTCTCCTATCTGATACCTGCTCTTTTGTTCCTTTTCCCCCTCCCCTACCCTCCACTTTCCCCCCCCTTTCCTTTTTAGGGGCACTCTGTTTCCCCAAACTACTCCCCCCTTCCCCAAACCCGCAATTTGGGTGTGTCTACCGCCCCCCCACCCTGCCACTCCTTCCTCGACCCCATCCCCTTCCTTTCTTTTCCACTTTTTTTTCCAAAAGACATCCCCCACTAAATTTTCATGGGAACCCCTTTAAAAACTCAATTGATGCACCCCTCCCTGCTTTCCACAAACTCCTCTCACTCTACCTTTCCTTTGGGGCCCCTTTACATTGGACCTCTGGGTCCCCCCCAGAGATGGGCCCCACCGGACCCATCTTTTACCCCCCTGCCCCCTTTTCTGAAAACTCAAACTTTCCCCCCACCCCCCTATCTGACCCCCAACCGATTTCCTTCCCCCACCAACTCCCCCTCCACCTGCCCCCCTCCGTCCCCACATCTATTTCACCCCCAAAAGGAACTTAACAAAACCCAACCCTCGCACTCTCTCACCTCTTGCACCTCTTTCAACCCTATCCTCAGTTTGACCCAAACCCCAAAACCCGCCGCTGATTTTTTTTCAACAACACAATCACCACCACCCCCTTTACCCCAGTTTTTCCTTCCACACACAACAGAAACCCCAACATCAAACGACAACCCTGGGACACAGCCTCCACAAAAAAAACTGATGGGGGGCTTCCAAAATTGCGGGAAAGCCGCGGGGAAAAAAAGCCCTTCCCCCGTGACCCTTTACCCTTACAACAATTTGGGGTACACACATTTAATTCCTTTCACTCACTACCCCCCAAACAGGAATACTTCCAACCCACCCTAGCCCCTTGTCCCCACAACCCCAGACATTTATTTTAACACCTTTTAACTCTCTCCTTCGCCCCCCCCCAAACCCCCCTCCCCCCTCTCCCCCTATAACGGGCGATTTTTCAACTCTTTCTTAAATAAGAACAACCTCATCAAGAAAGCTTCCCCCTCATCCCCACTACCCACCCCCTTTACCCCAAAACCAAAAAGGGCCTTTACCCAACCTCACCCTGACCCCATCCCCAGTGAACAAATTTTTCCCTAACCTGCTTTCCCACTTTTAATTTCCCCGAAAGCCCCTTTTCCCCTCTAGTGTTCCCCAAAAACCAAACCACTACCTGTTTAAACCCTTTACCCACCCCCATCCTACCTCATCCCAGACCTCAGCACGTTTTTATTTCCCGCCCTCATCCATTTTTTTCAATCTATCCAAATTTCCCTCTGGCATCTTCCCTTCCTCTCTTAAACACCGACCAACACACCTATCCTTTAAAAAACCAAATTTTCACCCCCCCCTCAAATGTCCAACTATCGCCCCACTCACTGCTCCCCTTTTGCCTCCAAACTCCTTGACAGCACGTCCTATTCCTTTTAGCTGTCCCCCCTCCTCTCCTTTCCCAAATCTCTTTCCCTTACCCACTCCAATCAGGCTTTTTCCCAGCCGCCCAAACCCCTCCACTGAAAATGCCCTAAAACCAAAAAGGGTTTCCCCCCCAACGACCTAGTTAAATGCTAAAGCCCCGTCACACTCCCGTTTCCCTTCCCCCCCTAGGGCCCCGTCCTCGCCTTTGACACTGTCCCACCACTCCCCCCGGGAAAAAATCCCCCCCTCCCCGGCATCACGGACCTGGGCCCCTCCTAAACTCTTCATACCTTCTGAACGAAAAATTCAGTGCTCTCACCCTGCACCACCCCCCCCTCCCACCCGGGCCCCTGTTGGTGTCCCTCAGGGGGCCCCTCCTGGGGCCCACCCCTCTCTCTTTTTCTACACTCTTGGTCCCGGGGCAGCTCAAAGCCTCGCATGGGTTTAAAATACCACCTGTATGCGACGACACCCCCGCTTTATATCTCCGGGCCCCGACATTAAAAATCCTTTTCCCCCGGTTTCCCAAAAAACCTACAACCATTTCCCCTTCCCTTTTCCTCCCGTGCTTAAAAAATAAAAGGGAATAAAAAAAGAAATTTATCAACTTTTTCCCCCGTCCCTCTTCTACCCCTCCACCTTATCCTCGATCACAGTTTTAACGGCCACAAACCCCCCTCAAACCCGCCCCCAAGTTTCTGCCTTTGGGGGTACCTTTTTACCCTCTTTTTCCTTCAAACCACCCATTTCCCAACCCCCCAAACCCCTGGCCCCGCCGCCCCCACCTTAAAAATAATTTTCCAAAGCAATTTCCCCCATTCCCAACCTCACTACTAAAACGCTAGTCCACGCCCTTGTCATTCCCGCCTTGACTAAATGCAACATTTCCCCTCTGTGGCCCCCATTTTGCACCCCCCCGGGTCCCCTCCAATCCACCTAAACTTTTGCTGCCCATCGGGGAAACACCTCTCTCCCGCTACCCCGCCCCCTTTCCCCTCTCCCCAATTTTCCTTCACTGGCTGCCCATTGCCCAACAAATTCAGTTTCAAATTACTAACCCCCGACCCACAAGGGGTCTCCATAACCCACTCCCCCCATCATCTTGCCCTAATTTCCAGATAAACCCCCCCTCACGCAATCCCGCCCCCATGGGCCTTTTCCTCTGCTCCCCTCTCAACACTCCTCACATAACCTCTCCCAAAACTTCTCCCGGGCTTCCCCCACACTCGGAACTCATTAACCCAAAAACATCAGACTCCCCCAATTTTCACCATTTTTAAAAAAGAAACCCGAAAACCCATCCTTCGGGTTTGCCAAACCCACAAAACCCCCCCCACCATAAAACCCGGCCCCAAACAGCTGCCCCACACCCTGCCTCCCCCCCTTCCCTTGTAATTGTAAGCCTCGCGGCGGGGTCCTCTTTCCTCCCTGTTTCAGTTACTGTCATTTTGTCACCTTTGTATTTTTTTAAAATTTTTTTGTTATGTTTAATTCCCCTTAAATGTCAGCCCGGGAAATTAAGGGCGCTCTAAAATAAATAAAATAATAATAAAATACCCCCCCCTCCACCCACATAAACAATACCTCCTCCAATTCCCCCACAACAATATCCCCCTCCACCCCAACAATATCCCCCTCCACCCCATAAATATCCCCCTCCACTTTCCCCCCCTTGGTCACAACACCAACCACCTCCTAAAATAAACACCAGCAAAAAGAAATGTAACTCCTATCACAGGTCGGGTGTTTCCCCACCCCTTACAACAGGGACACTTTACCTGCCACTATCTAACGCCGATATAACCACAACACCGCCATATAGAGACCACAAGAGGTCAACACCACTCAGCACATCACATTACATTTGAATACAGCGTTAAACCAATAAAGAAGTAAAAAAACCCCCTAAACAGGACTCCCGGGAGACGCTATCGAGGAGTCGTTCTTTTTCTTTTATGATCGTTTTTAATTCCCTTTTCTTCGCACCCCGTTCCACACCGCCATGAGCTTTCCCGGCCAAACTCTCCCTGCAAAACCAAAAATTTCTTAGAATCCTCAATTTCCAGCATCCTTTACCTTTCCCACCTCTGTACAAACACCCAGGGGGGGGAGAGCGGGACAAGCCATATTTAAGGCCCCTAAATCCAAGGGGGTTTTGAGGGGGGGAGAGGACAACCCCCTGGGCGCTTCCCCCCAATTAATTACCAGGTAAGTAGGCAAGCCCCTAGCTAATACCCAAATAGCAAGGCCCCAGGTAACTAATAGGCCCTTTTTAGGTAGGTGGGGCCCCCGGGATAATTTGGAACCCGGCCCCAGGAGGTGTGGGTCCCTAGCCACGGGTGGGTAGGTAAACACCCCAGGTAGATAAGCAGGCCCCAGTTGGGCAAGTTGAAGGCTACAGTTGGTTGGTGGGGCCCCATTTTGATGGGGGAAAGGAGGTGTTGGTGAGTCCCCCGTTAGTTTTTTTGGCTTTTGGTAGGGTTTTTCCCCCATTAGGTAAGCTTTTGGTTTTTAGGGTCCCCTTTATTAGGCTTCAAACATTAGGGGCCCCCTTTAGGTAGTATACAGGGGTTTTGGGTCCCCCTTTAGTAGTAACACAGGGGGGGTCCTTTAGGTAGTTACAGACAGTTTTTAAAGGGTCTCCTTTAGGTAGTAAACAGGGATTAGGGGTCCTTTTTAAATGTATTAAACAGCAGTTAGGGGCCCCTCCTTTTGTGTGCAGAAGCAAGGGGGCCCCCCTTTAGCAATGTGCAGGAAGTAGGGCCCCTTTTTTTTACCCCGGGGCCCCCTTAGAAACCAGGGGCCCCCCTATGTTAGCCAGGGGCCCCCCCTATGTTAGCCCCCGGGGGCCCCCCCTTTTTAGCCAGGGCCCCCCTTTAGTAGCCAGTTTTCCCCCTTTGTTGCCAGGCCCCCTATGTTAGCCAGGCCCCTATGTTTTCCAGGGCCCCCCTTTGTTATCCAGGGCCCCCCTTTTTAATCCGGCCCCCCCTTTAGTTTTCCAGGGCCCCCCTTTTAAATTTTTTAAGGGCCCTTTAGATAGCCAGGGCCCCCCCATTAGCCAGGGCCCCCCTTTGTTAGCCAGGGCCCCCCCTTAATTAGCCCCGGGCCCCCCTTTGTTTTTCCGTGCCCCTTTTTTTAGCCGGGGCCCCCCCCCTTTTTTAGCCAGGGGCCCCTTAGATAGCCAGGTCCCCCCCTTTTTTACCAGGGCCCCTTTAGATAGCCAGGCCCCTTTTTTAGCCAGGGCCCCTATAGTACCAGGGCCCCCCTTGTTTCCAGGGCCCCCCCATTGTTACCAGGGCCCCCCCCAAAGTTAGCCAGGGCCCCCCCCTTTTTTAGCCAGGCCCCTATAGTAGCCAGGGTCCCCTAGGTAGTTTAAAAAAACAAAAAACAGCCACTTACCTGGGCCGGGTCCCGCTCCTCCGCTCCGGCTGCCGCCGGCTCCTGCCGCCCTGCATAGGCCGCGGTGAAGGACGCCCCGCGCCGCCTACGTCAGCATAGGGCCGGCCCCCGGGAGGCGCAGGCCAGCGCTTCAGCCTGCCAGGGGGAGCACGGGGCGAGCGCTACGGGGCCCGCACTCCCCGCAAAAACCGCCAGCCCCGGGTCGGACATTATCCCCAACTCCCGGGCCGGTCCCCTGGGCCCGGGACGCGGGCCCGGGGGTTAGAGACCGATCGCGGCCCGCCCCGGGGAGGACGGGAAATGCTCCGGGGGCCCCCACGCTCGGGGGGGGGGGGGGGCCCCCCGGGGGATTTCCCCCTCCCCCGGCGGGGCCCCGTCCCCACCTGCGTACCGCTCGTCCTAGGCAGCTGCAGTGCTGGAGACAAAACCGTCTTTCCAGAAAAGGGCCTACAAAAACCCCTGCCCGAAGTTGGTGGCGGGGCGTTAACGGGGAAAGGGGTTTCCCCTTTTTTTTTCTTCGTTTAGCTTTAAATATGTAGGCAATGGTAAATAAAGACTATTAACAGATACATTGCTGCTCTGATTTTGTTTTTTCCCGCAAATTAGGGCAAATCTTATGTCAAATTTTACAGACAAAACTTCCCCATTACTGGCCACCTCTCTCTGCTCTAACAAGCTGAATCAGAGGTTGAGATCATGACTTATTCCCTGCTTTGCCCTTATCTTGAAATACAGAGCTCATTTACATTACTTTCTGAAAAACTTTAACCCTTTACAACTCCGTAGCCTTGAAACTTACGTTTAAAAAACTCCTCCCATATCACTTTTAAAACTATCCTAGGAAAGCAGAGCTGAAAGGGCAATCACTTTTAACCCCAACCCCAGCCTAAACAAAAAGGAACCTAAGCTGGAATAAATAAAAAAACCCCCCAAACAACTGTTTTCTTAGTTGCACAAAGACCACAGCAGCCCAATTTTATTAAACACATCCAATATCACATTTTAAATCACATAACATTATAATATAATATAACATAATCAATTGTACTCAATCCCATATCCACAGTAAGAGTCCCTGGTAGCACCTCCACCATCTTCCAATATTTCATAAACCCTTTATTCTGTGCACTTCCACACTTTTACCCGTGGCTGCAATCACCTGATTCAAGGGCACCCATTGCTCACAAAGGACCACATGTATGAAAACTATAAAGGGCCAAGACTCTCTTTGTTGCCCATAGCAACCACAGTGCCCCTTTCATATAGTGCTCTGAAAAAATTAAAGGGGCGACTATTGGTTCTATGGGCAACAAAAAAAGCTTTGACCCGACAGTTTTTTTACATTCCCCCAAAGGCACATACTTTAATAATAAATCCGGGGGGCCCCCAACCCACCAAAGCCCAACTTTCCCGGGACCAAACCCTGAAAATTGTTAGGGAATGTTCCCCCAAAG